>WBMW01002095.1:85895-275117 GCA_013396635.1 Penelope pileata | reverse complement strand
TCTATTTTTTTTTTTTTTTTTTAAATCATGTGCTTGGTATGTCAAACATTAACTGTTTCCTCATGACCAACGCAAGAAAAATCCTGTCTTCAAAGAAGTTTTCTATATTTAAATTGAAGCTGTGGTAGATGTTTTTGAGAAAACTGGCTGAATGGAAAAAAAAAATCATAATTGTAACTTGTAATGGGAATAAAAATGATCGTAGTGAGTGTTGTTGGGAAGGCTTGATGAGGTGGGGCAGTAATATATTAGCAAAATGATGTGAAAATAACATACTGTGCATTTTAAAAGCATCTGGATCCGGGCGTACATCGGGTACCTGCTTAAGATTGAGAAACAGATGTTTAAACTGAAACAGTTCAGAAATACTAATTATGTATGCTTGCATTTTCTAAGTTACTGAGAGTTTTGAGAATATTTTAGTTATCACTGAAGGGTAACCTAGGAAGATTCATTGCTCACTACACGAATTCCAGAACGTTGTTATAAACTCAGTTTTGGCATTGCATCCTGAAACACCACAAGTGTGCACTGCAGTGGTTATAACTCCTTTATGCAGAAGGCAAGCTGAAACGGTTCTTAGTCGTAGCAAACGTTCTTTGAAGGAAGAACTGCTTTTGTAAAGGCTGGAAATATGGTTGGAATTACTAGTCTGGTAGATTCTGAATAAGCTACTTGCATAAGGCAGGAAGCTGGCATGGCTGAACGAGAGGGACCTGCTGGTCCAACTGAGGGGTCAAAAGGAAGTGCACAGGCAGTGGAAGCGGGAAGTATACAGCATATTTCTGGGCCTGGGTTGAGCAAATTAATAAGTCATTTTGGAGAGACTATATCTCAGATCTTAGTGATCTTAATAACTTTCCAATCTTCTAAACTGCTCTTGGGAGAAATCAACAACCAAAGACAGTTAGACACAGTATCCAAGAAGTAGCGAAGGCAGTGAGCAGATTTCTTAGCTGGCATCTTTGTTTTCTTTTTTTCTTGGCAGGGAGGAGTGGGACAGAGGTATGTATAAGAGCCTGTATGGTCAAGCAACTAAGCTAGGACACAAAAGAAGTTTTGAGAAAGAATATACCAATATGTTGTGCACATGTTTTCTCGGAGCTATTGGATGCTTTATCACATTTTTAAGTGATAATAAAGACAAAACCAGATGGAGCATGATTTCTATTGCAGTAGATGACTCTGGCAGTATATTTATGTATTAGCGTATATAAAAACCTGACTAAATTTAAGATGTATATTTTTATGTAAGTAACACATGAAATTGTCCTAACTTACCTATAACACCTGGGATATTCAGAATTAGAATTCAGTACTGACTGCTGGCTTTGGTTGTTCCCTTGTCAGGTATCACAGGTCATTTAAATTTGGACACACCAAGGAACTTGGAAGTTCCCAGTAGGTGTTAGTCCCAATTCTGTAAATTTTTTGTTCTTAAGGTTTGAACAAATGTGTCTGAAATTGATTTTTAAACTTTACCTTCTGGAAATAATCTAATAACCTACTGATTAAAGTTGTTACTTGATTACTCAGAAATAAAGAGACTGTCATTTCAGGCTAATTTTCTTCAAAACTTTATCATAACTGCTTCAGACTTTGTTCTCGTAATGTTATTTAAACAAACTGGTTAATACTTAAATGCTTACTTAGCTGATGCATTGCATGACAATGCATTTGAGTTGGAAATACAAAAGACAAAATTTTTGTCTCCAGAAACAGAATGAGGCTCCTAGAAGCTTAGGATGAAGTTCTGAAATAAAACTTTTGATAGATTTAGAAGAAATCTTCTGTTCTTGAACATGCTCAACGTTGCAAGTATTTATTTGCTTGTATACTGAAAATTCATAAAATTGGTGTATTATGATTTTTGAAAAGACATGAATAGGAGAATCCTTGTAACTGAAAGCTTTCTTGGAGGGGAGAAAAAAAACCCCACAAATGTTTTTAGAAGCAGTTTTGCTGGTAGGAGTGCTCTAACTGACATGTCAGATGGTGTTTCTCTGAGGATAGAAACACTTAGTGAAGCATTCAAGACTAATTATTTCAAGAGTGTGAAGCTGATCTCTAAAGCACTGTAATATATATAGGGTTGCATGAGTCAGCAGTTGCTGATTGAATCCTGTGATTTGCAAGCGCTATTAGGAAGCTTAATCACATAGTCTAAAATTCTGCTTTAATTATCACTGCCTGAGTTAAATAATTCTGCCTTTATCTCTTTGTAGGCTCTGGGCTGTATCCTGTATTTACTGTGCTTTAGGCAACATCCTTTTGAAGATGGAGCTAAACTTCGCATAGTCAATGGAAAATATGGCATTCCACAGAACGACACCCGCTATTCGGTGTTTCATGATCTCATCCGTAAGTTTATAATGTTACTTAGTTTGGTTTCATGGATGCATCTTACTATTTACGTTATGTTACTAGGAATTAAATGTTGTTGACCTCCGCTTGATTATGCAGTGGTGAAAAAGTTAACTGTAGCGACTTTTCATTTTATTCAAAACTTTAATTAATAATAAAAAAAAACACCTTAAACATTAAATTAGATTTTTTTGTTCTTCATTGCTGTCATCTGTCATGTTTAGAATTTGAATCATTCCATAGAGATGTCTAGTGTTTTGACTCATTTCTTTGAATTTGCTTTAGAAATACCTTTTTTAATGTTTTAAACAGATTATCAAAACCTTCAGTTGCAGTGCTGGAAGTATGGCTCCAACTCCAACAGTATTAAATACAGCATTGCTTCTGAGGTTGTTCGTTAATGGACCCTTAAAGTATATTCTGTGAAGTATTCTTAACCCTAAATGCTGTTTCTTCAGGGTTACTTATTACAACGCTGATACTTGTGTATGGATTTAGCAGTTGCTCCATACTGTTCCACATGTTTGAGGGCTCATGTTGTTATGCACTGTGCTGAAGAAGTTAATGATCTTTGGGAGAAAAGCTCTGAGGGGGTGTCTTCTACATTGTTTAGGCTCTACGTTGAAGGTGAACCCAGAGGAGAGATTGTCAATCACTGAACTTGTGAATCAACTGCAAGAGATTGCAGCAGCTAGGAATGTGAATCCTAAATCCCCAATCACAGAGGTAAAGGACTCTTATAAAAGAGGTTTCCTTTCTCTTTCTTACCTGATGTGAGTTTAGTAACGAATGTCAGTGCAGGTTCTCTGTTTCTTAGTCTTTTGAAAACTTCACACTAACTTCTTTTGAAATTGAATTGATCTATGACTTCTATGTAGGGTCTTCTAAAGTAAGGTGTTTTTTTGTTTCTTTTTTTTTTTTTTAAACCACAGACCTTACATGACGTTAAAGGAAACTGTTTGCAGTTCTTACTGCTTACTGAAAAAATTTTTCGTGATCTGGAGTTATTCTTTAGTAGGCAAGTGCTCTGTTTGACATGCTGCATTTAATCATAATTAACTTGCACAGGAAAATCTAACGCACGAAGGCTCTACCTTTGTTAACTTGAAACCCTCTTAAGTTTCTCCTATTCAATGCTTTATTTGTGCAATTACTGAAACTGAGTAAGTTAGTATATTTGAACTGCCTGGCTTTCTCCTGAGCCTCAGAGAGTGATTGCATGCTTGTTTTTCACCAAGTTATACTATGTAAGTTCCTTTTACAAGTTGACTAAATGAGCAAGAAAATCTTCAGTGATTATTAATTTCCGCAGCTCCTGGAACAAAATGGAGGCTATGGAAACAATGCCCAGCCTCGAACGTCTGTGACCTCTGTTTCACAGAGCTCCAAGCCTGCAGGACAGCTCAATAATATATACAATGCAGGTATGTGCAGAAAGAGACATCTCAGTGAAAGACCAATCACGTATTTTGTATTTGGAAGAAAAGAATTTGGATATTTTAAACACTTTGTGCAAATACAGGCTACTTGGAAGTTATATTGATATTTCTGACCTTTTTCTTTTTCCTGTGGTTTTGGTTATATGTTGGTAATGTAAATACGTATTTCTTGAGTTTGTTGCTGGGGAAGATGCAATTTAGTTTAATTTAGTAAACTTAGTAAAATAGCAATTCAGTAAAATAATTGAAACTAAAATGCATTATTGACTTAGGTGCGGAGGAAGTTGTGATAAACTAAAATTCTGTGAAAGTAACTGATAGAATGAGCTATAATCTTTTTTTGCTTTAAGCTAAAGCAAAATAAGTTTTCAGATTATAGCAAAAGAATAAAAAATAATTTAAATCAAACTTTCCAATTCAGTGAGGCATATCATGTTTGGTGTAAGGTAAGAATTTAAGATTTAACTCCTGAAAATCTTCTCAGAAGTACTGTATTTTGACCAGAACCTTGGTACATTTGGCAGAAGTCACTGAAAATTAGTATGTATTTTGACTTCTTGCAAAACAGTAGATCTCTTGTCTTTGCTTTCTAAGCAAAACTACTTAACATTAAGTATAAAAAAGCACCCATTCTGTGGCTTTTTATAACTTTATACTGAAACAGGCTTGTTGAGGTAGTCCAATAAGGAAGTGCAGAAGTAATTTCAAGGATTTTGACTGTTAGCAGTCATCTATGAACCGCAGTAGCACATTAAAACAAATGAATCACTGATGTTTATTTTACCCTGCTAAAAGACTGTATGAGGAAGAAATAAGTGTCTGTAAGTATCTGAAATCTTTCCCTCCTGCTCCCTACCCTTCATAGTCTTAGTGATAAGACAAGGGAGAAAGATCTTAAATTGAGATCAGATATTAGGAGGAGATTTTTCACTCAGAGGGTGGTGAGGCACTGGCACAGGTTGCCCAGAGAAGCTGTGGATGCCCCATCCCTGGAGGTGCTCAAGGCCAGGTTGGATGGGGCCTGGGCAGCCTGATCTGGTGACCCTGCCCATGGCAGGGGGTTGGAACTGGATGAACTCTGAGGTCCCTTCTAATCCAAACCATTCTGTGATAAAAATGCTTTTAAACTCCATGTTGCTTGAAGCACGTCTGACAGCAATTATAGTCTAAAACAGTTTAGTTTTGTCACTCCCAAAAGAAAATGTCAACAACATCAGTGAAGGCGAAAAGCAGCTGCCTGAAGCCAGTTTACTGGCAATATAGTCGTCATATTCAGAGACAGCTATAGCTGGTGCTGCTTTGTACCCTGCTAATTAAGGGACAGTTATGCAGCATTGTACCAGAAGACTTCAGTGGTGAGGAGAAGCTGGGGTACCATCTGAAGAAAAACAATGGTTAGGCTGACAGTGCTTAATTGAGTCAACTTAAACACGTCTTCAAAATGACGCATTTAAGTGCTGGCATGCACTTTCTATAGATGTAGGTATTCTAGGATTCATTCAGTTGAAAATACTTGCATTTCATACAGTAAAGAAAATAAAACCTAGATAGGCTTACTTGCATCTGATTTCTTAATAAAAAGCAGCTTCTGCAACCATCTTTTCGTATATTACTTGTGAACTTAGAGTTCAACAATTTTTTTTAATGTAAAAGCTACCAAGGAAATATTTCATTCTGTATTCACGTTTTCTTCTAGCTTGGTATTTCTTGCTTTGTATGTGTGTATGCTAAACTGCCCATAAGAGGGTACTAAAACTCAAGAGGAAATTTTAAAGTTGGGTAACATTCAAGTGACTTTATCTGTGTATGAATTGCTGTGGAAGAATCTAACTTCCTAACAAGAAGGCTCTTTTCAGCTGTGCCCAGTGGCAGAACAAGGGGCAATAGGCACAAACTAGAACATAGGAAGTTCCATACGAACATGAGAAAAACTTCTTTACTGTGGAGGTGACAGAGCACTGGACCAGGCTGCCCAGAGAGGTTGTGGAGTCTCCTTCTCTGGAGATATTAAAGATCCACCTGGATGCTTTCCCGTGCAACCTGCTGTAGGGAGGTTGGATTAGGGGATGTCCAGAGGTCTCTTCCAATCCCTGTGATTCTGTGATTATAGTCAAAAGGCTCTCTGGCTGCCAATCTGTTTTGTGCAGAGCTCAGTACTGTTTGCTGTATACAATCAAATTAACAGGGTGATGTTGCTGGCTGGGGCTTTATGCTTAAAATGTAACTTAATTATGTCAGCTTGCATTACACTGTCTTTATACTGGAGATGCTTAAGATGATTTCCTGATTTTATGTTGCACTTTGAGACTGATACTAAACAAGTTTTCCTGCAAAGGCAATGTGAAATAAATACTTTACAAGTCTTGTGCTCTATTTCCTCTTAAATGCAAATAGTCAATTAACCAATCTGTTAAGTAATTTACTAGTAGCTCTTGACTTCATGGATGTCACTTTTTGCACGGTTTGTGGTTAAGGAGAGCTTTAAAATTGTGAGCCTTACAGCAAAGCTTAGCCTGTATACACTTTCACTGTGACTTAATAGGTATTTTTCTTCAGTATGGAGCCCATTCTAGGATGTGACTTAAAGTGCAACTATTTTTATTCAACTACTCTAGGCCTGACCGTTGCGGAATGTGACCAGACTTATGGAGGGTTCTTTGATATTCTGAGGGGTGGAACAGAGCGATTTTTCACTAATATTAAGGATACATCTTCTAAAGTTATCCAGTCTGTGGCCAAGTGAGTAAAAAAACAAAATAAAAATTATGTTGGTAAGAGTTATCAAAGTCAAGAGCTTGTTTCAGAAATAGTCAAATTCAGCAGTATTTTCCAAATATGAGCTCTATCAGCTAATAGTGCTGAGACTTTATGGATGATATTGATACAAAAGATAATCTTGCAATAGTGTTCTAGAAATGAGAATGCTGGGGGGGAAGCCTCTCTATAAATACTGCTTACGCTGCTGTCGTCTGCTGTATTTTACACATACTGAAAACCTGAAATAAGCTGCTGGGGGCTGGAACTAGGAGTGGTAAGGAAATGCAACTATCATGGATCACAATAAATTCAGCTACTAGACAGGGCCTCAGTGAATAAGAAAGATGGAGTGGTGAAATTTTAAGGGAATGGAAGTGAGAGAAAAACTGCAGGGAAGTGGTGTATGAGCTCTTCTGACCGGTTTAGTTTTCAGATGGAATCCTATGTCAAGTATAGGTGATTGAAGGGAGAGACTTAAGGCAAAATGAAAGGTTCTGCACCATTTTTCTCCCTTGCCCTGCATTACTTGGAAGAATATTCTCCTGTATTGATGTATGCGTGCTCAGATTCTTAGCATATTTTTACGGAGTCTGAGTCCCACACCAAATGGTTTTCACTGCCTCTTTGTGAGGCCCTTTGATGGGAATGCTGTGGAGTCTTCCGCATGCAACATAGTTTTCTGTCACGGATTGTAGTGTTTATTGTGCCTGTAAACTGTAATGTTCAGAGAACTGGGATCTGTTTAACTTGCACCTCTGCAAACACGCAAGTGCTTTTTTTAGTTGTTTGTTCTTATGCTTAGTCTGTTTAAGCTTCCTGTGTATGGCTTCAAAAGGCCAGGTTTTCTATTTCTTAAAGGTCACAAAACTTTGGTCTATCCTTACAAGCTTTCTGCAGATAAAAGCAGTTGGCACAGCATCAAACTTTTTGCCCTTAGGGAACCACACAGACTCAAGTGAAGAGAGGGAGGTGTACAAGGGAAGTGGACTGTTGCACAATAAAAAGCAGTAAATTCTTAGGAACCCAAGAGAACTGCAGAAACTCTGTGTGCAAAGTGTTGCTCAAAAGTTAAGAGTTGCTCATCACAGCTGTTCTCCATTTCTTTGGCATATGCTGTCCTGCAGGCCTCTGTTCTTTACCTCCTTGCTACTTTCTGTGGAACTGATCTTCCTCTTCCCTTCCATTCAGTCTTACTTCTGTTCCTTTTGTGGTATCTTTTTGAAGAAAATGTATTGTGTGATAATGTAGTCTGCAGATTCCTTGCCTTTGACAGCTCTGCTGCTTAAAAACTTCTTTGTCTTAAATTCTGCCAATTTTGCTTAGATTTTAAGTGTTACAGAAGAGAATACAATTCTTTTTCCTTTGTGACAGACAATACTTCTTTTCTTCCTTTGACAAAATTATAAGCTCATTCACGTTTTTGTTCCTGCATTAGATCTTACTTCTGCTCAGTTTCTTGGCTGTACAGCATATGCTTCTGCAGTACTGTTGCATTCCAATTCTTGTGTTCTTTTCCACATGACCTTCTGTATTGTATCTCCAGTTATATTTAAAGAAGTTTCTCTTCCTGCTCTTGCAAGCAGTTTTTTCCTTCATGGCCACTGGAAGTTTGATTACTTCTAATAATTTCATCTTGTGCCATTTTCCCCTTTTCCACTGGTAAGTGGTAAGAGCAGTCCGCAGGTGACTTTTTAGTATGGAATGCCTTGTGTGTCTCCTCACGTTATTTTTGTTTTACCTGACAAGTTTCAAGTGGAGTTTTTGCTTTGTGTGTTGTCATTTCGTTCCATAATAAGGGCAGAATGGCACGAGTAAGATGTTAACTGTATATCCAAGCTTGTCTGGCAGCTTCTAATCTACAGTGAGTACTTTCTGCCTTAAAATATGCTGTTCAGTTCACATGCTTGTCTTTAAAATTGTTTGATATTGAGATTGCTCAGAATGTCGTCTTCTGTTTTAGAGTTACTGTCCTCATTCTGAATTCTGTTACTGCTCTGTAACTGATCTATACACTTAGCAGTTCAGTTAGAATCACTTCTATTATTATTATTTTACAGAAGTGGGAAAGTATGATTGACATGGTGGCTGCTGAGTCCTGCCCAGAACCTCCATGGCAGGATCACTTATGCCTTTGAGTAAGAAATAAATTGTCGAAATTCTCTAAACTGCTTCAAACTTTATCCACCATGATTTACTTGATGATAGTGTCTGAGCCTCTGTCAGGGTTCTGAGTGCTCTTCAAAGTATTTATTTATTTTTTTAGTGTGTGTGTATCATGGGACTTGCTAAAGATTCTTAGCCAGGAAGTAGCTCATCACTTCCATCTTATTTGTGTTAATTGCAAAGTAATTTATGTGAATATTCCTTGCAATTCATTCTCTTGAAAGTGTAGTTGTTTGTGGTTTGGGTTTTTAAGACTTAATAGCCTTGAGTGTCAAGATAATCAAATTAGATAACCAACCATAGGTGTCCTCCATCTAGAGGAAGATACAATGCTTCCATGGGCTGTAATGACTTGGCAGAGCTCTATCAATCAGTGTTGTTCTATGACTTAATGGCAGATTACTTTCTACAAGCTGTCACTTTTACTTTAAATTGTCTAACCATTAAATCCCAAGCTTTCTCAGGAGGAGATGAGTCCCTCTCAGATGTTTTGGACTAGGCTGATTTAATTAGGGGGATGAGGGAGCTGTGACTATGCACTACTGCTTCTGTTGACAGGGAACATGAAGTTGTCAGATTTAAGGTGCGCGCTAGCAAAAACAAATTGTGGTCTTGCGGAGGACCATCTGTCTTGACGCAACTGCCTTCTTGTTTTCCTGTTACCCATGTAAATTTGGTCATTGATTTGGGAAGTGAAACAAAAAGAGGGAATGCACCAAGTATATGGATGTGCTAGTGAGAATCAATTACTTCAGTGCTTGTTTTCCTGGTAATATTTAATCAATTCTCAGATAACCTTTTCCACTTGTAATTTGTTGATGTTCTTTAATGGCTCTTAGTGCTGCAAGTTTCATCTTCTAATGAGTCTGTCATGTTTTTTGAACCTTAACTGTGTTTAGCAATTCACTGAAATAACAGCCTGTCAACATGGGTAATAGTTAATGTTTTAGAGGACCGAAGATGGTCTGAAGTTCTTTAGCATTCAAGCATTCTCCACACTATAGTTCTGAGAGTCCCACCACTAGGCTTCTGCATCCTTAAACTACTTAAGCGTTAACTGAGCTGAAATGCTAATTCTGTATATCAGCTGTAGGACATACGTTTTGTCATGGCCATTCTCTACCTTCACAAACTTGTGTTGTGGCTTCAACTAACTGTAGTAGAGAAGGCATTCTTACATGCCTTATGCTGTGCATCACTGACTGTGTTTTTAGAGCTTAATGAACATGAGAAGCAGACATTCTGGACAGACTTCACGTTTCTTCCTTGTACATTTTCCATCGCCACTCTTAAGGACTCCTTGTGTTGGAGTCTGTCATCTCTCTAGATAGGCTGTTTCCTTCCTACTCATTACTGCTTTTCTGAATTGTACAGATATTTCCTTTGTTTGCAGGCAAACTCTTGTCGAATGCACACAACAGCTGAAGAGTTAGTGTTAAGAACTTGCTACAAAAAAAGGTCTCTCCCATAGCTGCCTTTATTTTTGACACCTTCTTTGCTGTGGTAAGTGGTGAAGTCTAAACAGTAAAATAGATGTCATGGAGTACTAGGAGCAGGATTAAATCAGGGCCATGTTGATTGTCCTCTTGCCACCACATTTACAGCTGTTTTGGAATAAACATGCAGTCTGTGGGTTCAGATAAGGGAGAAGCTGTTTCTTTGTTGTTCTGCCTTCTATCTTGCATTTGTAGAGGTCCAGCCCTTTGACACAAGCTGACTTAACATGTGTATGCTCTAGTAGCTGATAAGCTGCCCTTCAGAGACCTGTTATTGCAGGGCAGCATCTGTATAGAAAGGAACTTTGCTCCACTGAATGTACCCGTGTGCGCATGCTAACTCAGGATCTGCAGCCATGCAGCCTTGGGATAATATCTCTGTCTGTCTCTCCTGTCCCTCAGTTATGATGCTGCTGTGTCCTTAACCAACTTGTGTGCTTACTGAGGCCTGCTTCCACACAGGATGTAGGTGCCCTGTCAAAAAACCCTCGCAAGATAACCAGTAAACATTGTATGTAAAAGTTGTTATGCATATAAATTCTGCAAGCATCCAGTGTCCACTAGCACTGAAAGTGTTCCGCAAAGCTTTTGAGCAGTCTTCCTGCTTGGTCGAAACAATCTCTTCTGCTGAAGAGATCCTTCTAGGATTTTAGGTGCCTTTCATTGCTAGCTTTCTTTGTTTCTAAGGTAATTTTTCTTGCTGCTGCAGTAATGCTTTATTTCATAGATCTTCATGTTGCACCAGGTAGTTGAATGATGAATTCAGTTTTACGAAGCTAAACCAAGTGGGAGCAGATTGATGTGAATTTCAGTGCTGTATTTCTTCCTGGCTTTAAAAAAAAAAAAAAAAGAAAAAAAAAAAAAAACTGCAAGAGCTATGGTACTCAGCTAATTAATAGGGTGGGGTTTTAATTTTTTTTTTTGAGTGTAGACATGTCTAGGGCAATATTGCTTAGTGTTAGAGCATTATTTGACTGAAGGTCATGCTTTGTGTGCGCACCCTGTAGCTACATTGACTAGTCTGTCTTTTTTTATTCTTTCTTTCCCGTCTTCAGCTGTCAACAATGCAAGGTAACTGTGTGCTCTTCTAGAACTTTGTGCTGTATGCTAACTAGCTTTTTTTGAAACTGTGTTATTTATTTATTTTTTAACTTTTCAGCAAGTTAGGTATCATCGTTAGATGCAGCTGTTCTCTGACAAGACTGGTAATGCCAACCCTTTACACAGTGAAAGGTTTTAAAAAATTAATTAGAATTTCTGATTTTATTCAGATACTTATACTGTGAAATGAGAATTTATATCTTTCTTGCTACATTTCCTGCTAGATATTTCACCGTAAAAGTATCAAAGTATCCTGTTATCAGAGAAGAGACTAAATATTGCTATGATAACACACTTTCCTGTCTTTTAACTGGAGCCTTAGCAAGTATACTTCATATGGAATTTTTTCTTATGGGTTACAAGCTAGGAACCCTACATGCAGTTTCACGACTTCTTACATGTTATTGCCCTCATCACCTGCCAGCAACGCTGCTATGTGAATTCAACATGTCCTGCTGTTATCAGCATGCAAAGAAAGATCTCAGTCCTGATATTTTTGCTGCAGGATTGTCTTGAAATGTGTAGGAACGTGTATCAGTGTGTGTGAAGAGCAGACTGCACAATTGTGTGCATGTTTTTGCCTTCCTTTCATTTAAAGAAATTTTGGTTACCAGTCTGTGAAATACTACACTAGAGTGCCTTGTGTTCCAGTCTTAATACTGAAATAGCTCTGAAATCTGTGGGAAGGAAAGTTCAAGGAAAATATGGAACAGGAGTTCAAGGATTGTCACATGTTTAAGATACTTGTGTTGGTTCTGCAGTTTGTGTAGCAGCTATTCTTCAGTTCAGACAGCACAACCATTCTGAAGCATTTTTAGTTTTAACAGGCATACAGGCCTTTTCCTGCAAAACAACAGGCTTATCTTGGTCATACTGTTGTTGACATACCAAACCACACTTTTTCAGCAAATATTTTAATGTGCTTGGAGCTTTTCTGCTAGTTTGTGTGGTGAGATCCACTCTCTTAATGACATTACATTTAAATTCAGAAAAATATAAAAATCAAAGATGCATAGAATGGTATTGCCAGTAAAAGGTCAAAGGAATGAATGTGAAGACTTTTGGGTTTTTTGCTTTTTGTGGTTGTATGCATCCATTTCATGTTGTTGTTTAACCTGCTACAGCATTGAAGGCATAATGGTTCTTTGTTCTCAGGTATTAGGTGGATCTTTATCTTCATACCAAGAGCTGAAATCATTAAAATGATCTGCATGTTTTCTTGCTTGAAGTTAGTGGGTGTAAATGACAAATAGTTTGATGCTTCTCAATCACAATCAGAAATGACTGTGTTCATCACTAATTTTAGTAAGAATTCATAATTGGCTCTGAATGTGAATTTCTGCCTTAATCTATTTGTCTGCAGCAGTATGTTACCACTTCAGCTACACTATGACGTGAATGTCCTTCCAAAGGTGCAAAGATTTTTGAAATAGACAAAATGGCCAAATAAATACTACCTCTATGCAAGCTTTTTCAAGGTTGGGGTTTTTAGTGCTTTGGCTGGTGAGGTTCTCAACTTTCCTTGTGTTTACTTCAGTTTCTGTTGAGACCATGAGGTCATTATCATTGTTAGGACTCTGTGCCACATAAATACACTTAATTGCACTCAAAGCAATCATTCTTACTTCATCTGAAGTCCTTCTCACTATCCTTGTAAATTCAGTGATCTTTTAATCAATCCCTCCAGACTCCTTCAAGTTTACTAACATGCCTTGAGGAATAAAAGCGAATATTTCCTCTTGATATTTCAAAAATCTGAACGCAGTATTCTAGATGTCTTGAAACTTTGTAGTGATTAAAAAAAAAAAAGTTTGACTTTGATAATGTTTGCAGTCCTTAAACATGCATCATATTACTGTGATGAACTTTTGATATTCTAGAGATATGCTGCTACTTTAAGTTGAGGTATCTAAAGCAAATTCTGTAGGCGAGGTTTGTTACTGCTTTGCCAGTCAGGAGTGTCGACCTGTGTGATCCAACTCGTTGACTCATGCTGAAACTTTTCAGTCTGTCTCAGGTTTTCATCTTACTACATAGCAGGTACCCTGGAAACAAAAATTATTAACAATTTTAAAATAGTAAGTTATTGACGTAATGTGGGTGATAAGGCAGAGATGGAAGGAATGGATCTACATACAAAAAAATTGCTGGGAGATTGTTTTATGTAAAAAGCTGCTCTTTAAAAACTGCATAGATAAGTAGGAAAGAAATAAGTAATGCTTAATGCCTTGCTCGCTTTGGGGATTTTGGAATCTTTAAATCTGTTTCAAACACTATGATGTCCTCCAGTTCAAGTGTTCATGAATCTTTATTAGGCTTTCAAAGTGATACTGTCAGAAATCAAGTGTCTTCAGGTTCTGAGCAGCCTTTTTATGTTTGCAATGTACATTTATCAATAACAGTAGCAGCTATAGGAATGACTTAAACATTGAGAGTATCCCTACAAAATCCCCAAACATCTTGTTTCAGCTGGTGCAGATGCACCATCTGTTCTGAAAACCTTGAAGTGTGACGAAGCAAGCCTCAGATGGGAAGAGTAAAAGGTTTTTCGTGGTAGTGAATGGAGCCTGAGACCTGGGTTTTAGATCTGTGACTTGAAAGCTTTTATTTCTCACTGCCAACTCCATCATGTTCTGTTTCAGTTATGCGAAAGGAGACTTGGATATATCATACATCACTTCCAGAATTGCAGGTATGACTGCTAAATCTCACAAATAATTTGATTGTGCTTAATATTTGGAAAAAAAGTGAATTCTTTACCTGGTGATCTTCTGTTTTCAGTGATGTCCTTTCCAGCTGAAGGTGTAGAATCTGCCATCAAAAATAACATAGAAGATGTGCGGTTGTGTCTGGACTCTAAACATCCAGGACACTATGCTGTGTATAATCTTTCTCCAAGAACATACAGACCTTCACGATTCCATAATAGGGTGTGTATAGTTTTTGTGTATTTCCGCAAAAGGCGTTATGGCACTATCTTGATTTATACCTTCAGCTTCCCATTGTGATATATTAAAGTAGGCTGCTTAATCAAAAAGATGACAAAAAAATGAGTATAAAGTTAAGGTCAAAGAGTAGCCTATATTCTGCTTGTCTTTACTTCCAGTTCAAACTTAGTAATTAGAGGATAATCTCTCATCTTTCTAACTAAAGTTTCCTTGTTAATCTGGTGGCATCTTTGAAGAAGTGTGCTGGTACCCTTAGGTGTTTCAGATTTGTATGGAGAATATTTAACGTAATTAAAAGTCTTGTTAACATTTATATCTCCTCTGTTTTCAGAGATTCTTACTTTCAAAGGTAGTACTGCTTTGAAGACTGATTGAAATAAGCTGCTGATGGGACTTTTTCCTTATCCTGCTACTTAACTCCTATGTGGCCCAGCCCTGGGGTGCTGCTTTTCCCAGAGTGGCTAGGCTGGCTGATTAGTGCTACTGCCTGAAATACTGGTGTGACTTAGCTGAGCCTTCAGGACTCTTTCTGGCTATTTCTCTGATGCTACAGTGAAAACATATCCCCAGTGCAGTGATTCAGCCAAGGTTTAGAGCAAGGCTGTTCAACATGGGAAGTAACAGTTAGGCAGGGAACTTTCCACTTGCTCGTATTTAGACACGTACCTCAAAGCAAAAGTCTTAGGAATCCTTTCTAGCACTATAGTTCTGGAAAGTCCACTGAGGCTGATGTATTTAAGTGAACTGTTTTATCCGCTATTCTGACAAAGCTATCACTTTCTGTTTATGGAATGATAAATTCTGAGTAAGAAGTCATCTTTTCTGGAGACAGTTTTCTTGATTGTGCAAGTCTAAGGTACCTATGCACTGATATTCCTGATGTATTGATAGTGTGAATGGTAATATAAACACAGTGAAGTCTGCCAGTGATCTGAAATCTTGTGTGTATATTTGTTCATTTTGTTCTGTGGTCTTTGTTTTGCTTTGCTGTATGTGGCAAGAAATAGTGAATGATAACTTTCCAAGATTTTTAAGTATGGTAGGGAAATTTTCCCTGTCCATCTTTGAAATCCAGGTACTCAGTGAGCAATGCTTCCTGACTTCTTAATTTCATTATTCCATGCTGATTTGGAACAGCTACACAGGAAGCTGAAGAAGCATTCTTTTTCTCTAGTGCTGCAAAAGATGGTTCTGGCAAGCCTTAAACTTCATCCCAGTGGAACAGCTTCTAAAATACTTAAAAAATCGTGTTTTCATGGTTTGCTGTTGTATACAATCTGTCAATAAATTCTAAAAAGTCTTTAACCTTGATTACAAGTCATTAATCTGAGTTGTTGATACTTCTAGTGAAATAGATTAGAGGTCTGCTATTCTTGATCCTACAAAGCACTTCTTAAACCATGTGAGGCTACTTCTTACGATTATCTTGCTTAATTTCTACCTGGAGGTGGCATTAAAGTGTAAAATTGCCTTTTCTGTGAATATGTGCAACTATAACATTGTTTCTCACCTCTACTTTATCTCTCCTTGTAGGTTTCTGAATGTGGCTGGCCAGCAAGACGAGCACCAAATCTTCAGAGTCTTTATAGCATATGCAAGAACATGCATTTATGGCTGAAACAAGACCAGAAAAATGTTTGCATTGTGCACTGCCTAGTAAGTAATTAGATTGTCCCAAGTGTGTTGCTTTAGCCAGCTTTAGGTGAGATTTAAGATGCTAGTATCACTCGAAGGTATTAGTGGTTTTCTTCACTGTAGTGCCTGGAGATAATTCCATCCTGCAAGATGTTTAGAAAATTCATTTCTGTAAACTTTATCTTTAGACAGGTAGTAGGATAATGCAGCCCTTGCTTATTTGCATGTAATATAGAAGATGTGTGTTATATTAAGGCAAAATAACTTTTGGGAGGAAAAAAACACTTAGTGTTTGGTCTATTTTTCATCCCCCTGTTTTGATGGTGCTTTGCATTCTGACTGGCAGCTGGGTATATACTGATTTTTCTCACTACTGTCTGTTTGGACTGTAATCTGTATCTGCAGAGTTGCAGAAACTGACTATGGGACTTTGGAATTTACTTTTGCTGGCAGCAGAATGCTTTGTAACTTCCAATGTTCTTTAATACATCAATAACTTTGATATAGCCCCCAAAAATCAAATGAACTTTGGATAAAAAGCAACCTCTCATGTCAAACATGAGAGAGAAAAATAATTTTAAAGAATAATTCATGTGCTCAAGATTTGAAAACATGACGTTGCTGTCATGTTTGCTTATGAGAATTGCACATGAAATACTGCCTTGCTTATTTTTCTGGGCAGTAAAACTGAAAGCATGACAGTTATTGAGGTGCTTATGTTGGCACTAAAGGTACCCAAAACCAGTCCTTGATATGACATAGCAGTCTGTGTGGAATTTTGCTATCAGAGTCTTAACAGAGGATTTCTTACTTGTTTCCTTGAATGGTTTTGCAGGGAAGAATTCAGTTAATGCCCAGCTCTTGAAAAAAGATAGGATTTTCAGTGCTGATGTGAGGTTAGGAATCTAGTTCTGTTAGCCATACTTACTGTGGTATCTCAGTCACAGTGTAACTGTTTGTCAAGCAGGTAAGAAGCTGATGGGATAAGTTGTCACCAGTTTTTCTAACACCTTTCTCTTAGTGTTTTCTTTAAGGTGTCTAAGAAATTTCTGTTCTTCAGATGTGAGAGAAGCTTGTAGATGAAAGACTGCATGCCAGATGTGATGTGAACAGCACACACTGGAGCTACTAGAAGTGTATGATAGCTGCAGTGTGTGTCTTGGATTCATCTACGTGGAAACTGACTTAGCTAGAAGCTAAAATTTAAAAGCTAGAAGCTAGTAAATCTAGGTTGAAAATAATACTTGAATTAGGGGACAGGGTACGGTTTAGGCTAATACAATTTCTCAGACAGCAACTCTCAGTCATGCTTTGTTACTTGTAAAGGTGTATCTGCTAGTTTGCTGGGATTCAATATCAGTTAAGGGTTTCCTCATCTTCTGATCTTTGCTATAGAGGTTTACAGTAATTATGTGAATTATTACATATTTGCATCATAATTGAAGTGTTGGTCTTGTGAACAGGCAGTTGAAAACGAGGTTGAAATAGCAGCTCCCTATTTCAGCTAGAGATTTCTGGACTGGCAAAGGTTGGGATCTGTTTTTACTTGGCATCCTGTTTCTTGATATTGCAAGACTGTAGCACAAAGGCCAGTCTTAAGTAGATCCTGGACATCAGCAGTAACACTTTGCTCTGAATAGTAATTGAGGTCATGCAGCGTTGATCATCTTCAAAAACTCATAGTTTTAGGAACATGTAAGTACAACATCATCTTGATGAAACCTAATGGCAAACAGACCTGAAACTTGATATGCTGGAGCTCCTGATCATAGAAGGGGCTTAAAGGTTGGAAGAGGCCTTAAAGCCCACCAAGTTCCAACTCCCTGCCATGGGCAGGGTTGCTGTCCACCAGATCAGGCTGCCCAGGGCCCCATCCGGCCTGGCCTTGGGCACCTCCAGGGATGGTAAAGTACTTAAGTGTTCCTTCACATAGCTATATTTGACCTGTGTTTAAATAAACTCAGTTAAGATAATTGCACACTCTAGGAAAAGCTATGTTTATTTTACATTTTGAAGGTTGTATTTCTTTTCAAAATTCTTTAGTCACAAATCTGATCTGGTTTTCCAAGGATTTGGGACAAATCTTAGCTTCAAAATTTTAGCATTTTCTGACCATTGTTTTTTTAATTGCTACCTTAGTGATTGTTGAGGCCCAAGGATAGTTTCTCTATATCAAAGCCCATCGTCCTGTGAAAACATACAAGGAAAACTTGAAATTTTAATGTATCGTCTCTGCATGAGGAGTTTCTTTTGCTTCTGTTCTGCAACTTACCATGCTTCTTTCTGAATTGCAAGGATCTGTCATCAGATTCGTTTACTAATGAACAAGATATTCTCTTTTTGAATACTGTAATTCTGGTTATGACATGATCTTTAGAGTCTTCTCTGTTTGCTCTGACTTCATTTCATGATTGCAAAGGGTTAGCTGTGATTTGCTTGTGACTTGTTTGTACAATGATTTTTCTCCCCTCAGTGTGATGCTTTTTTTGCTTTTTGTTTTTCTTTTTGGAAGTGACTTTGTAATGGTAGTGTGCGTAACTCACTGCTTCTCCTGCTGATTGGTGGTAGTTTATTTCCCTTGTACTCGTTAGTGTTATGTCTTAAGTGTATGCTTCTCAGTGTAGGGACTATGATTTTATTCATCTGTGTGAAGTTTCACTGAAAGGCATGGTCCAGCCCTTAGAAGAGTAGGCTGACGTTGGTTAGAAGTGACTTCTGGAGATCACAGGACTCTGTCTGCTGCTCAAAGCTGAGCCAATTTCAATGTTAGTGCAAGTTGTCCTCAGTTGGGACCTGTTAGTTACACCAGTAGTAATAAAAACTTACTGAATTGCTCCTTAAAAAGCTGGCTTTTCCGATCCTGGCAGACCTTTTCATTGAGCTAAGTAACAGAACAGGTGCCGGGATTTGAAGGAAATGACTGCTAGAACAATTTGAGGAGAAAAATTTGCTTCTCCGTTTCTACACATACACACCAAATGAGTACAGAAAAATCTATTCCATGCTTGCTGGCAAAAGCAAAACAGACACGTTATCTTCTATCAACCATTACCTCTTAACTTCCCAATCTTCAGTAATTTAGTTTGTAGGGAGGAATCTAGGATGTGTGTACGAGTAGTTCATGTAGATAGATTCAATGTTTTTCTTCCCTACTCTTAGCATATGTGCAAATACTAATCTCTGGCAGTTTCAGGCAAAAGGTTAAAGAGTACAGTGTGGCTCAGTTGTTAGGACTTCTGTTGTTGTAGACATCCATGGTTATCCAATGAAAGTAGCTCTGAACTTTAAGGCAGCAGCCAGAAAACAGAATTTAAAATGGATGTTAGAGGTAGTAAGAAGATGTCTTAGTTTCTAACTTAAACTTTCTCTCTTAGTGTCTTGTGCAAAGCTGTGTTTTGATTCTAGCAGAAAAACAAGGCTGTGACACAGGGCAGCATTGAACAGGGCCAAGGACATTTTCATTCTCAGCTGCTTGTGTTTTCCCTGCCAGCGAAGGGACTGGGGGGGGCACAGGGAGCTGAGAGGGGACGAGAATGGGGCAGCTGACCCAAACTGACCAAAGGGATATTCCATACCATATGACATCATGTAATATACGGAAGGGAAGTGAGCTGGGAGGCCCCGTTTGCTTGGGGATTGGCTGAGCATCGGTCGCTGTCAGTGAGCGATTGCTTTGTACAATCACATATTTTGTATATAATTATCATTACTGTTATCTTATTCTATTTTCCTTTTCTGTTAGTAAATAGTTTTATCTCACCCCACAAGTTCTACCTTATTTCTCAACTCCCTCCCCCATCCCGGCTGGGAGGAGGGGGGAGCGGTAAGCAAAAGGCTGTCTTGTGTTTTCTGGCCTGCTGGCTCAAACCACAACAAATGACAAACATCAAACTGAAAACTTTAAACAGTATTAAGGTAAAGCAATAATTTATTCATATCTGAGCAAGCAGATAATCTGTAGTATCACGTGTATTGTGTGGAAATAGAATGAAAATACTTTGTTCAGATGCAGTCTTTAATGATCACATTAGAACTTGAGCTTCATTACATATAACAGGCAGATGGTATGTTCTTCAGTAACTTCTGTAATGCTTTTTCCACTAGGCTTAATAACATTACAATTTTTTTTGTAGGATGGAAGAGCAGCGTCTGCTGTTGTAGTTTGTTCTTTTCTGTGTTTCTGTCGTCTCTTCACTACTGCTGAGGCTGCAGTTTATATGTTCAGTATGAAACGCTGTCCTCCTGGCATTTGGCCTTCGCATAAAAGGTATGGTGTCAGCCTGTTTGCAGGGTAGTACTGAAGCAAGTATTTATACAATTGTGAATGTGCTTCTATTTTTATAGGATGCTTTTCAGGATGATAAATAATTCCAGTGGTGTCTGTTTCACTGTTTCAACAGTGTTGGAACAGCAAAACACTTGGAAAAGCAAGTGTTTCATAAGTAAAGTAATTCTGAATTTTGTGAGACCTTAATTATTCATCATGTTCTTATCACAACTGAATTAAATATGATCTGTAGTTATGTAGAGCAATGTTAAGAATGAAAATAAGAGTATGCAGTGCTTTTGAATACTGTCTTATGTATAAAATCTTCCACATGTGGAAGACATTGTATTCCATGTTTACTATCTTACTACAATAGGTTTTGCTGCGGCAGAATACCACAAGCTCTGTAGGAAGAGTGATAATTTCTTGCTCAGATTAAAAAAAAGCTGTCAGCTCTGTTCTGTTCCTGTGTCCCTAAGTACAGTTTCCCAGGGGATCTCATCCAGTAATTTCTCAGGCAGCTGGAACTTTGCTCTCCTCAAGTTCAGGGTCCTGCCTTTGCTTTTTGCCAGGCCCAAATTCCTTGAGGTCACAAACTCGACCAGGGCATGGTAGCTACAGCCCAGGCTGTATAAGATAAAGCTTGCCCAGTGTGTAAATTGCTGTTAGGAAGCCTTAGTTATTAACTTCAGAACTCTTGTAACTTTAATCTATCTTGTGTAAAATATAACATTCCAGTAGGCGAACTATTTATAAAGAGGCTTTTGAAAAGAGCAGGTAGTTTGTTTTGCAAGTGAGTGTTTGTAAAGCTGTGGACCTAAGGCAGAGACTAAAGTTGTCAGTAAGGTAGAACACAGGTGCAGATGATTTCTTACACAGAGCTGTATTCAGTTCTCAGAACTGTTTACTTCTGTTGTGGAGGAGCCATTGGGCTTTAGCACAGAAATTTGTGTTGCCGTCCTTAGATAGAAAGACCAGTTAAGCATCATAACTATTTCTCCATGTTTCTGTTTCATTCTCCTTTTGTGAAATTGTATCAGGTTTGAAAAATCTGTTTCCCAAAAGTGCTGTTAAATGTTCCCACTGTTTTATTGTTATGTGTTACTGCTCAGTGGCTGAGTCTTAACAAAAGTAACCTGTGTGCGCCCACTTCTAGGATTTGCTTCTTTTGCTTAATGAGTACCTCTTGATTTTGACAGATACATTGAATACATGTGTGACATGATGGCTGAAGAACCCATTATTCCTCACAGCAAGCCAATCCTTGTCAGATCAATCGTCATGACCCCAGTTCCTCTTTTCAGTAAGCAGCGTAATGGCTGCAGGCCTTTTTGTGAAGTTTATGTGGGGGATGACAGAGTAACCACTACCTCCCAGGAGTATGACAAAATGAAGTAAGTATGAGTTATGAAAATGGCAAGTTATGTTTTTCTGTAGTAAGTTAAATGTGAGGTCCTCATTAGCAGGAGAAATGATTTTTGGATGTGCCAGTTGAGCAGAAAGCTTCTAAATACTTGGAAAAGCTCCTGTATCCTGTTTTTGTTGATCCTGAAAGGTAAATCATGAGGAAGAGACAAAGTGGTTGTAATAGGAGCTTGCAGGTGTCTTCGCAGAAAGTTTACATCACAGTGAAGGTGACACGTTCCAGTGTGGCCTTTGGGAGGCAGAGGGGAACAAGATCCTCTTTTGATTTTACTCCATTTGTTGTGAAATATGAAGACTGGTAGACCACCCCCTACAACCACATATACAACACCACTGAAATTGAACTTCATGATGCAGTCATGAAAGACAGTAAGCATTCACCAGCCGTGGTAGCTGTAAGAAAAGTATTTAACTACACTAGCTGTGATGAAGCTCTAATGTCTGCTGATGCACTGCATCACTGAAAGGGCAAATGGCACTGACAGTTCTAGGTGATAGTCACAGACAGAGGAAAAGTGAGGGAACACCAGAGTCCTTCTAATTTTCGTACAAATCCAAGCCCTGTAAGGAGTTTTCATGAACTTGAAAAGAACAAGAACAGAAACTGCTGTGAGGTATTTTTGTTTTGCTTTTTTCATACCACTGTTCCTCAGTGGGAATCCTAACATATCACTTAGCAGTAGCAGTGTTGTGTAGCTAGGCAGCTACAGTTCCTCTGCACCGTTCTTTGGAGCCATCTTCATAATACGCTGTCTCTTGGCCTTTGCTCTGGTTTTGCTCTTGCATTTTCCAACAGCTCTTAGAAACATGTCTCTCCTATATTTGATTTGAGAACTATGAATCTAAATATATCTGCTCTGCTGTGGGCAGCTGTCGCTAGTTAGCTGCTTCCTTTAGAGCAGTTTTAATCACTTGAAGCAAATCCATTCATCCACAGTGATAATTTAGAGTGGAGTTTTATGGGCTGATATTGAAAGGCTCGGAGGATGCAAACTAAACGTAAGGAAATACATTGTATTTTTCTGGAACTAGGCTAACTGTGGATATGCTTTTTTTCCTCAGGGAGTTTAAAATTGAAGATGGAAAAGCAGTAATTCCATTAGGTATAACAGTTCAAGGAGATGTTCTCATTGTAATATATCATGCCAGGTCAACGCTAGGAGGCCGACTGCAAGCCAAGGTAAAGATAACTTTAACAGCCTACATGGAGGGCTTTATTTTTCTTGCTGCAGTTTCAATTGTAACTGTATATGGAGTCTCATGAAGTATCTGACTTCACTTACTGTTTGAACAAAAAAGAAATGTTTGATATATTCATGTACTTGGCAATTTGAGTTTTATAGGCCCGATATGTATGTCATTTTCTTCTTAGTGCTCTCCATGGAGATGCTTTAGTGAGCATTTCTGGAAATAATTTTTACAGTGATAGTTACTGTATTTCTGTGGAGAGCCTGTAGCCAGTTTTTAAGTTTATTTGATCTCATCCATTGAGTTGCACAACAGGTCAGAACTTCTTAATTCTGTATAAACAAACCGCAACACAGCCAAAGGAAAAATGGCACTCAGTGCAAAAGTAGGATTCCAAGGTCTGTCTGTACAAAACTTTTAAAAAGAAAAACATGGTGTTGTACCCTGTTTCTAGAGCCAGGTTGAGTTTTATGGCCCATTTTCTTAGTGGTCTTTGATATTCCAGGGAGAATCCATGTTTCGTTTTTTAAATCAAAAAAAAAAAAAAAAAAAGCTAGAGTAGTGGAAGATCACAAACTTGCTAACAAAGTCTGTCTTCAAATTTCTAAAAATGAATTCTGGGCTTTTCCCCTTTGGCATAACCCACATTAAACGTGGAGGTCTGTGTGGAAGATGGGAAAGCATAGTGCTAAGTTTAAGATAACCTGGAGCATTGTGAAAATCGATCCAGAGGTTCTTCAGACAGTACTGCAGTTTGAAGACTGTTGGGGCAAACAATAAATTACTGCTGTTACTGGAATAGATGTTTTCCCTACATTTTTTTTTTTTTTAAACTTTGTGTAGGAGTACAAAATATTCTCATTTGCAGTGATTCAAGTCTGGGGGAAAAATTCAGCTGAGGTCGACTTGTCAAGATTAACTTCTTCGTGTTCAATCTCAGTGTCAGTTTAACTGAGGATAAGGTTAATAGCTGGTTGATTTATTATTTTTTCTGTCATTTATTCACTAATTGAAAAAGATTAGAATTTCTAATTTGTCTGCTATAACATGATACATCACCAGTGTCTGTGATGATCTTTCTTTGGAGCTTTGATGCAACAATATTCAATGTGTTCTTAGTTTTCCATGCTGTAAATTGCTCCCTGAAGCTCTCCACAGAACTTCATTGAGGTCAACCACCACATTTCAATTTTGCTGTTAAGTGTCTAGAGCTGTGTTGTGAATGTCTCCCACTTGTTTACAGTTCGAGAGGATTTAGTTATCTTTTAGGAAATGTCTTGAGTGAGGGATTAAGAAAACTGATCTAATAGGTGGTTGAAGTTTTTGTGTGTAGTTCAGGATAGGGCTGGAGGAATCAGGAGAAGTGACTCCTTTCGTTGTGTTTGTTGCTAAGCTGGCTTGACCAGAAGACTTTAGCAGTCAGGTACAGGTGGTGGGCAGGTCTTCTGGCATCCAATTTAACCAGTAGTGAGATCTTTTCTCAGGTTAAGTGTCAGAGGAAATCAGGTGGTTCTCCTACTAGGAAAAATCTTTCCATCTTTGTGTGCAGTCATTGTTCTCATCTAAAAGTATTTGGGACATCCCTTATACCTGTGACACTGAGCAAGCGTAAGTGGATTTTTGGTCTTAAGAGTTGTCAGTAGGGAAAACTTGCAATCAGTTCTGTGTTTTCCCATTGCAGTGTGCAAGATATTTGAAACAATGGATGCCTGCCCACTTTGTGCATACAAAGGGGGAGCAGTAGAAGCAAAGCTGATTTTGTCACAGTGTTTAGTGGAGAGAAGGTAGCACAATAACTTGAGCACATCAGGAATAAAGTAATTTCTGTTTCAATACGTGCTCAAAGCTGTCTTGTTAAAGGGAGTTTAAGGAGAGGTTATGCACTTGAACTGGTTTGTACAAAGTTTACTCACTTTTATCTTAATCTGCCTGTAAGCCACTCCAGGGGAAGTACACAAGGTGGAAAAATGAACGCCAAAATATTTTATTGTATGAAAAGACTTTGCTTTAGGTTAAATGTAGAGCGCAGTGTGTATTCTTCATGCATATTTATGTAGTTTTCCTCTTTCTTGTTTCCACCAGATGGCTTCTATGAAGATGTTTCAGATTCAGTTCCACACAGGTTTTGTGCCCCGAAATGCCACCACAGTGAAATTTGCCAAGTATGTTGACACCTTTTTGTAGGCAATTTGGAAGAAGTTTTTTTCTCCCAGACTGTTTAACCTTCCAAACCAACAGATGGGGCAGGGGAGAGGAAATAAATTAATTCTATTGCAATAAGATGAATCTTCTACTTTCTCACCTCAAGGAAGCTGAAGTTTTTCTTCAAGATACGATAAGATTTTTCATTACTTACATGCTGCCTGTTTAAGTTCTATAGAAAAATGTAAACAAGTACAGCATGCTTTTAAGCATTATACTAAGTATTTTAAAATTCTGTCATCTAGCTGTTTATCTCTTGAATTTACCCGTACGCATTTTTGCAGGTATGATCTGGATGCCTGTGATATTCAAGAAAAATACCCTGATTTATTTCAAGTCAATCTGGAAGTGGAGGTGGAGCCTAGAGAGAGACCTAGCTGTGAGCAGCTGCCGTGGGATAACATGAATATAAAGGGACTGAATCCCAAGATCCTTTTCTCCACCCGAGAGGAACAACAAGAGATTTTATCAAAATTTGGTAATGGATCTCTTAAAGAACTAGATAAACTGATAAAGTTGCTAATAACTTAGTGATTGAGGATGTACTCTTGTTAGTTTCTGACATTCCTTTAAATACAATTTCAAAAAACTTGCACTGTTTGAAGGATTGTAAATTAGCCTTCAGTAATGGATTATAATTATCTTATATCCACTGTCATTGCACTTGCTTGTTTTAAAGCTATGAATATGCTATTTGCAAGGATTTTAACAAATGGAATTGTGACAGCCAATATCTGTACACAAAATGTCTTGAAAGAGCTCTTTGACTAAACTGTCGTTATTATCATTTCACTTACTTGTCTGAGCGTTCCTTGCAAATGATGTTAACTAAAAATGTTTTCAGTAAGGTCCTTTATATATATTGAAATTGCTTTTTATATAAAAGCAGCTCAATTTTAAATATATATACAAACAAATAAAAAAGCAGCTCAATTTCTTATTTTCTTCGTGTTCCAACAGATGTTTAATTTTTTTGATATATTGCATATGTGCTTCATCTCTAGATGTCTGTTCCATTTATTGCTTTTCAGTGCCTTTCTTCATTTCCTGATATCAGTAATTACAGCTTTGACACTTTCATGAATACTCTTAAGCCTCATCTGTGCTACCAGTGTAAAAAGCATGATAGAGATTATCATGGGGATTTTAGTACATCATTCATGAAATCTCTCTCCTCATAATGCCATATGTTGTAGTTCCATTTCTCTTGATAGATGATAATTGTTACTGTTCTATGTTTGGTTTTTTTAGCAGAATATTTTCTGCCTCTGGTATGATTTGGGTTTAACTTATTTTTAAAATCAGCATAACCTTACTTTGAACACAACTCTCAGCTCACTAAAGTGTTTCACTGATAACATAAAAATTACTCTTCTCGACTTTTCTCATTCTAAACTTCTCAAGTGACTTTCATTCTCTAATTAGTTAAAGGCTTTCAGATATAATTGAAAATATTTCTTAAAACTTGTTGGAAGGGAAGAACATTTGCTTTCCCTTGTCCTATAAACGTGTTTTTATAAAACCTGCCCTATTAAAATTGAATCGACGCATTAAGCATGATGTTTCCTGTATGTTTTTTGAAACAGACTTTTTTCAACTTCTCTAAATCACAACTCAGTATGTGGAAAGAGCAGAGAAAGTATACTGTCAGTTTGATATTTTTATTTAGACAAATAGATATTCCTAAAGCATTCATCTCATTCTTTTCAAACAGTGGATTAATACTCATTAGTTTAGAGAGTCTTTTTCTTACTTGAGGAAACCTCCTTTCTGGGGGATATATATAGGTAGCTCAGCCCGAATCAGTTTCATACAAGAGTCACTTAATGTCTGATCTCAGTCAAATAAGCAATGTAAGAAGTTAGAAGTGACATGGTGTATTGCTTAACTACTTTTGAGAAGTTTTTTTAACATTTCCATGTTCTTCTCTGCCTTTAAACTCTTAATGTCTTTTCTATACCTGCATGTACTCTTTCCCAATGTACTGTTCCTTATGAGCAGTACCTGCAATAACTTACGTAGCTCTTGCCTGTTTTAAGAGAGAGGTGCTACAAGTGAGCTGCTAATTGATTAGATGTAGCTAAAAAATCTGATTCTATTTTCTTACAAATTTAAATAGAGTGCTTCAGTTTTGCTGTGAGTTTGATTTCTTAATGCTGTAGTTTTAAACAGGGTCTTACGAGCCTTTGCAATTGAAACAAGGTTAGTAATGCTATTCAAGCCTGGGAGATTTTGCCTTTGTCCCACTGTAGCAATCAGGGCCTTCAAGTCACGTGTCAGCTACTATGACCAAGATAGAGCATTAGAAATCTCTCGCTAAGGGTCCTTGCTTAATACCTATCTTTCAGGGAAACCGGAGCTGCCTAGACAGCCAGGTTCAACTGCACAATATGAAGCAGAAGCATCCCAGCTGGAGCAGTCCTCAGAAAGTGCACTGACTGAGACAGAATCCCCACACAGCAGCAGTACTGATGCAAATAACTTCTTTCATTCTCTGGACTGGAAAGGTATATGTTTATCTTTGACATCACTATCTCTGTTTTCTTGTATGCCTTCCATTGAGTGCTGCAGTTGCTCCTTAAGCCCTCTTTTGCAGTGAAGCTCACTGTTTTGCCAGACCATGTGGAAAAAGCTATCTAAAGAGTGACCTCTGTGTATTAGCATGTGTTAAGTCAGCTTCTTTTGGGTAAACACTAATGTTTTCTGTGTTGTACATAACAGAAACGCTGAACTGTGTTTTTGTTTCTCTGTAAGAATTTTAACCTTAAAGGTCTGCAAGGAAGTCTTTATATTCCCATAGCCTCACTTAAGACTGTCTGAGAAACAGAAGAAATAAAGGCTAGCCAGTGGTGTTCAGATAAGCATGCATTGGCTGAGAAAATGTAACATTATGTTGCATGTGTATGTCCATTTTCTGGTCTCTGCTCTGCTGGCACACATAACAATAACTGCTTATGTTGCCATTGAATGCTATCATAAAGTGGAGCAGCAGTTACTAAATAATATTTTAATCTGTAAGTGGTATGATGTCCTGAAGTGATTGTCTAAGTCAGTACTGTTTTGAAAGCATAAACAGTGACTTCCCTTGTAGAGTGATAAGTATACTGAAGTTTGTCCTTGTTTTTCCTGAGTATGCATCATACTTTCCTATTTATTTGTAGCTAGTGAACTGTTAACTTGGCTAATCTAAACTAGTACAATATGCGAGATGCCCTTTGCCTCTCCTGTGCGAAGAGGTGGCACCATATATAGTTCATTTTCCATTCTCTTTCGTGAGCTTTAATTAAGGATTAAATCCATAAATTCTTGCCGTAAGTCTGACATATCTTTGATAGAAGAGTTATGGTAATCTAGTGCTGTTGTTTCATTTTATTCAAGAAGGAAAAAGTCCAGAAAGTGGAGTAGACGATAACTCATCTAAAACCGATCATGTTCAGCTATCTGATGAGAGAGAGGAGAGTGATCCTTCAGATGAGGAGTTCCCTACAATTCCAGGTGAAGAAAGAGCAGTAATTGTTGATGAGGGAGACTCTGTTACCCCGGAAGGAGAGATGCTTTTTGAAGCCAATTTTGAAGCTCCATCTGCACCATTACAGAAATCTCTCACTGAAGAGAATGTAGATTTGCTGGGGCTGAACTCCGATATTTCAGCAGAACAGAAACAACCTGTCTCAGAAATAAACTCTTCATCAAGTAACGCAGCCTTGTTGAACAATCTGTTTGTGGGTAGTGCATCTCAGATTTCAGAAGAGCCCACTGGAGATCTTCTTGGACAAGGAGCAGACTTCTTTTTCAGCGGTCAGTCTCAGTGTCCTGGTGCTGCTCAGAAGACGTCTTCAGCAGCAGCTGCGTCTTCAGGTATGTAAATTTAATATTAGTGTTCTGCGGGTCACTGGGTAAAAACTGATGCCTCTGTGCTTAGCAAATGACAGCAATGTTTGAAATGTACTCTGAAGACATGTTGATCTGTAGTAAAAGTCTGACTAAAGTCTGACTAGCACGGGCGTTTTTAATCCATGAAGCAGACAAATGCTGTGCATTGTCCATGTATGTTATGCTGCCTATATCGTATCAGCTTTAAATCATGTAAACAGAAAAGTATTAGTCTGAGTTGAAAGCAGATTCATCATTCTTAAAGAATTCCTAACTTTCCAGTGCAAATGTTACGTATATTAGATCCTTTTCTAGATCCATATGTAGATAGCTTCTCGTGCCAAGTCACAGAATGGTAGGAACTAACTGCTTTCTTGCAGTTTATATAAACTGATAACATTAGATGTGATAGAACCTTGCTGCATAGGTGAAAAGGCTGTGGGGTATTTTTGAGTGTTAATCAGATAAGACTGCCAAGCAACTGGAAATCCTGTAGATTACTGTTCAAACCAGTATGATAATGTTACTGCTAAAAGCTGTTCCTTTGCTCTTCCTCATGTTGTTAGCAGGTCTGTATCAGGGAGGAGAATGTTACTGTTACCTAACCTGTGTTTAAACCAGTGCTTTAATTTAGAGATCTTGCTTCTTTTACCAGCATATTATTGTGGCTTTGGCACTTGGCTGAATTTTTGAGAATAGCAATTCTCTGCCTGTATGTGCAGTAGGAATATTGGGAGCATTAGTCAATCAGGATAACTATTAGAAGATTTAATTGTGCGAAGATGTTTTTTAAGGCATTTAGAAGATTTCAAATATTTATTCTGGAGTAATTTGCTTCTCTGTGTTACTGTGGGCAGTGAGGAATCAATTTACCTGTTTTTACATAGGCAGAAGTGTGTGAAGGAAGTTTTTTTGTATCAACTCCAATAACATAAGCAGTAATAATTTGTATATCCCATTCTACCTTTGAATTAGATAAGAAAAGAAGTGGCCTTGCAGAAGTGAGAATATTTGGCCACTTGTTTCACCTAACACATGAAACTTATATGTGAAATTTTGTGCATGTGCCTTGCTGTGCTGCAGTAAGAGAGCCTGTACACATGAAAACTCAAAGTCTGTCTTTTTGAAGTGTTACTGGGTCCTGAACAATGTGATCATTGCCTCAGGATGCGCCAGGTCACTGTGGCAGGATTATTCCTCCTCTTTAGCCGCTGAGTAAACCTGGCAGGCGTCCCTGGGCTCCTGAGGGTTTTGACCCTAGAGGGCAGCAGTAACAGCAAGATCTTGAGCCATGATTCCAGCTGACTGTCACATGTTATCCCATGCTGACTATAAATACTCTTCCAATTAGTTTTTTCTTCATTACGATCGCTAACGACCTGTTGAAAGCATTGCTTCTGGTTGGCTTTCATTCTTGGGTTGACGTGCTTTCTGCCCTAAAGTCACCAATGCCTTCAAGTCAAAATGGTAGTATGAATGCTTTACTTGACTTTTTTCAGTAGTTTAGTCTGTTTTGTTTAAATTCTTCAGAGGCTTGGCATTGTAGATCACTTTTTAACTAATGTAGTTTTTTGTTTATATGCAACTGATTGCTTAAATTTTAAGTATATCTTGCATGGGAGAAAGTAATAGTGTGGTTTAGTATAGCAGCTTTGCTAAGGATTTATTTGAGGACATAGTATCTCACCCATAGACAGTAAAAACAGCTTTCATGTTACAGAAAGTACTAATGTCCAGAGGCAAAGATAGAATGGTGACTGTTAGACACACAAACTCAGTGGGCTGCTTCAGTTGCCAATATAGTTCTGCTTTCTGTCTTTGCCTCTGGAGGAATAAAGTTTTTTTCCCTACTTTGCTTTTGCTAAAATTTTGTCATAATTTCATGTTCTGCTTCTTTTTTAGCTGATCCTTTTGACCCATTCACAATGTCATCAAGTTCTGAGAATTCAGTGCTGTCTGGCCCAGACCTCTTTGGAGACTTCCTTAATCCAAGTTCAACGTCTACAGCTAATGCATTTCCTTCTACACATAGTTCTCTTCAACCTTCTTCCAGCTCAGACTTCTTAAATTTAGGTAAGTGTTCTTTTGATGTTCTGATTTGCATCAGTTTCCGCTGCTCTGTGTTTGTCTTTTGCTGTAGGCAAGGTGGATTAATTTCTTAATACATACACTTGTGACTGTTTTAATTAACTCCATGTTCTTGTAACAGATGCACGTGTACCAAGTAGCAAGGCTTTCCTGTATAGTGTGATTCTAATATTTATGATGTGAGGGAATTTCTAGTGTAGCTAACCTTCTGTTAGAAGCCGTTTTTTTTTCTCCAAGAACTCTTAAAACTAAGGTTACACAAACATAATATCTAGATGACAGAATGCTATTTTGAGTGCATTCAGATTAAAGTCTTTCTGAAAGCCTTTGAAAAGAACTGAGTGGTTCAAGGAAGCTCGAGTATAGCCAGATCTTAAAATGCAGGCTGAGGCTAGCTTGGACCTTCTTGACCTGCGTGCATCCTGTTAATATTCTTAGAGAATACATTATGTAATAGTCTAATCTTATTTGCTTCATTTGATTTCTGACGTATTCGTGATGAAGCCTTTTCCTCATGTACTTGTTCCGAAATCTATTTATCCTTGAGCAGAAAGCTTTATAATACATTGGGTCTTCCCTTATTTCCATCCTGAGCATGTTATGTCTGAAGTGTTATTGAATAGTGTCTAAGCATGCATATTCCTTAAAGAAATACACTGTTAGAAAAATTGTGGAGTTGCAGAGCTAGAGGTGTTGCTTTTTTCATTTAATTTTCAAAGAAAAGGAGTGTGTGCACTGTTAAACACTCCTTACACTGTTTGTCCTGTTGGACAATATTTATCCAAACTCACAAAAGCAGAATTTGTGGGACTATTTTTTTTATCCATCACTATTAAAAACGAGAGGATAGGAACATAATGAAATCAAAGAACTGCAGATTTGGACAGGCATTTTCAAAAGGATGGCAGCATATGTAAAGGGGTCATAAGTGGTTAAGATTTGATATTGAAACTCAATATTAAAAAAAAAAAAAAAACAGAATTGGCCTCTGTGCTTTTCCCAGTTGTTACGCTTTGAAAACATACTATGACACATTCTCAGATGGCAGTGATTTCTAAAATATTTTCTTCGCTGTTTAGAACTTATTTGCCTTTGTTTACAAGAAGATGCTCTGACAAGAGACTGTGATGGGTTAACCTTGGCTGTCTGCCAGACACCCACAGCTGTGCTCTTGCTTTCCCTCCCATCCACAGAGCCATGGGAGAAAACAAGGTGAAAAAGTTCAAGGATTGGAATAGAATGACAAATCACTTACCAGCTACTGTTACAGGCAAAACAGACATTTGAGAAAGATTAATTTATTATGAATTGAAAGTACAGTATGACAGTGAGAATCAAAAACCTTCTCACCACGCCACTTCCTCTCAGTCTCAACTTCATTCCTTCATTCCCAAAACTTCAGCCTCCTTTCCCACACGGTGCTGCATTTCCAAACCCTTAATAAGGTTATTCTTAGGAACAGTGGTATCACATTCCTCAATCCTGAATCTAAGATTATTTTCTTAGTAGAGCTTGAGTGTAGTTTTGAGTTGCCCTTCCTGGTGGAATAGATCTAGTTGTCTCTGCCTGCATTTGATGCAGTCTTGAGTGTTAGCTACAGAGAAATTGGATAAAAAGATGTGGTATTTGCTTGGCATAAATAAAGACTTTCTCCTTTAGATGAAAGGTTAACCAAGTACACTCTGTACCATAAACTTAGGTGTATACTGCAGTTGTGATCAATTCTGCCAAGAAGATCCCACTCCTTTTGCAGTGTATTCTTTCCTATAAAGAAAGCAACAGCTGCATGTTCTAGTTGTCACTTTTATGACACTGTTAGGGTCCCAGTTGCATGAAGTTACCAAACCTGTTCATTTTTTTTTTTTTTACTGTTAGATTTGATCAACACTGATCCGTGGAACATCATCTCTACAATAATCTGTCTCACTCCAGAGGCAGTCTCGTATGGAGATTGTCTAGTTGACCTGCTCAAAGCATGGTCAAGTGGAATGAGCTGCCCAGAACAGTGTCCTTCCTGATTTGCATTTTTAATCTTCAAGTTTGACTCCACAACTTGCTTGAGCAACTTATGCTAGGCTGTCATTACTTTAAACAGATTTTTTTTGTGTAAAATGGAGTTTTCTGTGTTTCTGTGCCCGTTGTCTCCTGGCCTTCCAGTGGGCAGCGCTGAGATGAGTCTCTATCTTTATTTCTTCTGTTAAGTATTTATACACATTGATAAGATCCCCACTTGTAATCCTCTTCTTGTGCTTAAGCAATGCCAGTACACTCAGCCATTCCTCAAAGACAGGTGCTCCAATCTCTAAATGACATAACCCTCTTCTGTACAAAATATAAGTTTTAAAAAAAAAAACACAAATAAGAATTTCTGCTCTCTAAATCATATCATGCAGCCTTAAGAAGGCCATCAGCGTGTTGAGATGTCTGTAACATTTGGACAAGTATGGAAAGAAAAAAATGCTTTAATATATCCAGCTTCTATGCTTAATGTTGTAAGCTTTGTTTTTCTGCTTTGATGATAGCTTTTACCCTGGTAAATACATTAGCCTGTCGGCTATTTTAATGTAGTTTCTATAGTTTCTGTCAACATATGCCAAGTATACTGAAAATGTACTCTTCTTCTCTTCAGTCTGTTATACACTTTGCAATGTTTTTCAGTTTTAGAAACTGTTGCAATGCAGATGTTAAAATACCATGTGGAAGTGAAGAAATGGGGATAACATATTTCTTTAAGTTTACCTTTTAAATGACAGCCCTTGTGTGTGTTTAGCTGAAATCAAGTATGTATTGGAGCCCTTAACATTCTATCTGGCCGCAGGTACCAATTTTAACAAGAAAATGAAGGAAATTAATAGTTATAATGCTTTTAATATGAATGAATGTGAGAAGATATGGTAACTAGCAATTGGAAAAGAAGTGCAAAGAAGAGTCTGTTAACTGGCAGATGTGGAAAAATCACGTGAGGAGAGTGGAGGAAAGTGCAAGCACTGGATCATTACAGCAAGAAACAATTTTAAACTCATTAAAAATAAATTGGTAACATCACTATTTAAAATAAGTTGCAGCAACGAGATGGTGCATCTGTTGGAGTAGTAGTAAATGTCTGCAATTAAGTTTTGGAGCAGTGGATAAGCTTTCTTTGTTGGTAAACAATTGCTAAACCTCTAGCTATGAGGAGAAAAGCTGTTCAGTGAACAGTAGTTCAATAACTAAAATCTTAGGCTTGTATTTCTCAATGTGGCATGAAATTTAAGAGCTTTAAAATGTAATCTTAATCTATAAGAAACATATTTTTTTAAGAATATATTTTATAAAGAACATATAGTAAGTTAAGATGTCCTGTAAAACAGCAGTGTTTTGAAAGGAAGTATAATTTCCTGTGAAAATCTTTCTTTACTTGACTGAGAAGCTAGGACATGGGATGGCTTCTTTTAAATTAAAGAGCAGGTTATTGGTTCTTAAGTGGCCACACCTACAAAACCCAACTATTTTTGGTAGATGGAGGAGTGTCCATTTTTCCTTTGCAGGTATCTGTTCATTGAGCATTTATAAGAGCAGAGTTGGTTTGCTTGGGTACAAAAGTGGGTCATCCTTAATGAAAATCTGGCCAGGAATTTATTTTCTTCCATGAGAATGAACCCATCTGATTTAAAGAAAAAGAAAGAAAGGGGGAAAAAAAAAAAAGGTAGGAGACGCGGAAGGTGATCAAAAGAAACCTGAGTGACCAATGTCGTTTCCTTGTGAGGAGAAGCTAGTTTATTTTGGTGATTGCGCTCTTGGTCAGGCTCCAAACAAGCTTAAACTTGCATCATGCTAAACCAGCCCCTTGCTTCATAAGAAATCCTGTTGTCGTCTGTGATTAAAGGATTTCCTGCGTAGATGACAAGTTAAATAAAGAAAACCTAATGTGGAGTCGAGTAGTTTGTAATAAAAGATAGGTCTTTTATTTTGGGCAACTGGGAAGTGTGATCTGATTACTACCAACTTATTCTTCTATCTTAGCTTGGTTCGAGCTGTGTAAGTAAAGAATTGTGCCCTGACCTCCAGTGGTTTACCACTGTATGGCAAAGGATTATAAAGGCACCTCTCAGAGAGGAAATCATGGGACAGGCAGCTGTGCATCTGCTTGTTTGTGTTCTGCATTACTTCAGCTTTTGTAGTATTTAACTGTGCATCACATTTTACCCCTTCTTTATGCTACTTCTTTGTCTTGATGGATCTGTACAAATCGTGTGTCAGGCTCCAAAAATAAAGGATTCACTGTGTGGTCCGGCTCTACTTCTTCAGAATATGTAGGAGTGACAGAACCATGTTGATAATGCTGTCTCTTGACCTGAAGATCTGCTGTAATGCCCAGCTTGTGCAACCAGAGAGATGAGTCAGCTTCTGGAACAATTTATTCTTAGGCTGTGTACTTCTCTGTTCACAGCAGACGTGGTCTCCTCAGCACTGCACTCCATTGTCTTACATTTTTCTGATGAGTGTTTTCGCTATCCGTAGTGAGTTTGCTGCTCTTTGCAGCAGGAGATTCCTCCCTGCTTTGTTCAGGGTGCGGGGAGGCAATGAACATGACTCTTAAGTGAGCAGTTAAAGTTTGTGTTTCTCAGTATCTCAAATGCATTCAGATGCAGGTAACTTTACTCTTATTTCTCTTGTTGTGGTTTTATTACAGGAAAACTGACTTCAGTAAGTAGTTGAAAATTTTCTCATCTCCATGTGAAAAACTTGTAACTGCAGAGTCATAAGCCAAAATTGTTTCCAGCTTAAAAGTCAACAGTAACTATTAATTTAACATCTGGGCATGATATATGCTACGAAAAATTTCTGAACTGATGAATAGACATACTTTGACCTTTTTAGCCAGTAGCATTGCTGTCTAGAAAACAGCTGGGCTTCAAAGAGGCAAGATATGTTGTTAGTGCCTTGGTTTTAGAGGCAGAAAGATGACATTTAAGTCTGGAGAGAGAGCTTAAAATTCTGCCATCCCTTCAGTAGACTTTTGCAGCTGCGGGGTGCCTTTTGTTCCCGTATCTTCCTTTAGATGCAGCAGAGAACTGCTGTAATAGAGGCTGTCAGCAGGTATTTTTTGCTGAGTATCTGGTGTGTTCTCTTTTCAACTGTAAGGTCAAAGTGCTGCTTTGTAATAGTGAATCAAAGTGGTGAAAGTGATATTTAACTTGCTTCAAAATACTTCCTCAAATGAGATCAAGTAGCTTGTTTGATATGGTATCAAGCTGAGAGAGGTAAAAAAATAATCCGTAATGCAGTAGTCAAAACATCCAAAGTATCAAAATGTCCCTATTCAGATAAGGGTGGCTGAGTCAGGGCATCACTAAATAAGCTAGTTTTGCTGAAGTACCACCTCTTTCGAACCTACTGTTGGCATAGCAGCAAAGGAACAGTTTCATTCAAAATCTGTGCTGCTTTACTGTGGGTACCTGCAGGCTGTGCTTAGAAAGGTGATGCTCAGAGATGAAGCAAAGCTTCAAGCATTCTCTGTGTTGTACTCCTTGTTTTGGGGATGTTTCATCTCACATAACTGCATGTGAGTGAGACAGCAGATGGCCACTTGCAGCAGTCAGGGTGGCAGTTACAAACCTGTGCTGTAGGGGTCACTTCTTACTAAGTAGTGTTAGCACCCTTGCATATGGTGCAAGTGTTTCATGGTCTGTTTTCAGTTGGTGTGGTGATTTTGCTTTGCACATAGAGAATTGCCTTTTATCCATGGAGCTAATGACTTTCCTAATTTTTTTCAGAAGAGATCACTCGTGCTGTATTTTTATCATTAATTGAATGCATTCATTAAGGTACTGACCCTGAAAGGGCTTATAGTTTATCATGAGCTTGTTTGGTCCTGTGATGCCTGGTGTAAGCAAATCCGCAGGTTTTAAGTGACTTGGCTCCACCTGTGTGGCAGCCAGAGTGCTCAGTAATATGGAGCACCATTTCACAAAGGAGTGCTGCTGTCTGGTTATCTGCTGCGCTGGCAGGAACAGGAGTGTGCTCTGAAGCCATCCCTCAGTCCTGTGCTGTTTGACTCCTAGCATTGCCTATGGATGGAAATCTCTATGAAGTTCGTGGTATGTTTGAAATGCAAGTAAAGGAATTCATAGGCAAAGCATTTCTTACTTGTGTTTAACAGCACAGGATTTTTTTTCATGAAGAAATTAAAGCTAGCCTCATAGTTAGCCAGCTGACATTGTGTTAAAATTGTATTGTATTTGGCAAAAACTTATTATTATGGCAGTTTTCTTAAAAAAATAATCATGTATTTTTTTTCTTCTATAGGGAATTTGACACCAGAGCCGCCTAAAATATCATCTTCTACAAGCCATCCAGACCTTCTAGGTGGATGGGATTCTTGGGCAGATTCTTCTGCAGCTAGCAATGTAGCATCACCACAGTTGAAGTCTGTTTTTGAAGGTACAATGAAATTAAATTCTTAAAGGGAATAAGGAAAATTCTAAACTTGGTCAGTTTAGCCAGCTGAAGCTGCTGAACGTTATGCCTGCATGCCTTTTGCTTTGTTGTTTGAAGGACTTCATGCTCTTGCACTTGAAGTGCTGCTTTCAGTAAGGCAGTTCTGTACTTTATCAGAGTAAATTCAAGGCACAGGAACCCAATAACTTCAGCTGCCTGTAGCAATGGTGAGTCTTCTTGTGAGACAAGATGTAATGCAGTAGACTACTGGGGAGATGTACACGAGATGTTAATGAAATAGTACTTCTGTTCATTTTCTCAGTTTCCAAATGCACTAAGTATATTATGTATTTTCATATTATACAGGTCAAGTTTTTACGACAGGGAGCCAGTCCAGTGTGTCTTCAGGTTTGTCTTTCAGCCAAGCTAAATCTCAGAACTTTGATCCTTTTGCTGATCTTGCCAGTCTTGGATCCGGTCTTCCAGGTAAGGTCTTACTTTCGAGAGTCTGAACTTAATGCTTCTCTGTTTCCAAATTTGCTTCTTGTTCCAGTAAGCGTGACTGATAGCTTATGTAAAGTTACCTTTTGAGTAGTAACAAACAGCTTAAGGCAGTTGAGCTGAGAACAGTTACCTTAACAAGAAAGGACTGAGCCTTCACAGAGGTTGTATGAAACATGCAGAATTAAATTTTGGAAGGTAACTCCAGCTGTGATTTAGAAACATCTGCATCCTTAGTGCTTGAGAAATCTGGTTGAGAAAGTAAGAGAAACTAGTTGTCTCTGATTCAGTAACTGAGCATGGTGCTTCTTATCTAACATTGTGATTAATACTGTGCTGTGAGAGATATAAAGTGGAAAGCTGGATTAAATTCTGGGCTAAGTCCAAAATCAAAGAAAAAAAGAAATGCCAGTTCAGTACTTCCATTTGAATTCAGTAGTCCTTCATAGCTCTACTGCTCAAGACTGTCATACTTGGGCCTGATTTGTGCTCATCGTAAATACTTCTGCACCAATTTCATCAGGATTATAAATGTTTGCCAATTTGCAGTTGTGGGTACAAGATGGAACAAATCCCAAAGTAACACTTGTCCCTGGATGTTGTATTCATACATACTCACAAATTAGCCCAGGGACGTTCATGAACAGCAGAAAAAGTAAGAGCAATGAAAAGAGATGAAGTCTTTTGATTTTCAATATCACACTACCATAGCTAATGGCCAGTTGGCAGCTGTTATGTGACTGGCTGCCAAGAATCCAAGGAATGATTTAGAACGGTGTGTAGTTGCTGAGTTGCAGAAATGTGCTTTCCCCTTAGCTTGAAGCTGACAGACTTCTGTTGTTATGGCAGTTAGTAATGTATATTGAACTGAATAACCTCTTGGTGAAATTACCTTATTTAAATACAAGGTAATATACAATATTTGGCTGTTCTGCTGCCTTGCAAAATTCTGGCTTTGAAGCAGTAGCAATAAGGCTGCTCTGCAGTAAATAATTTGCAGAAGTGTTCTAGTTCAGTAATTCAGGTAAATATGGACTTGTTAACGCTACAGTTAGTGTGAGTAAGAAGTTCATTTTGTGTTTGGCTTGGAGATGCAGGTATGATGTGGAGCAAATTGTGATGATTTTGGGATTTTAATCAGTTCATTAGTCTTTCAAAGAATTTTCGATAGGAGGAAGGACTACATATAGAGATAAGCAGATGTACCTGGGCTAGTTCACCTTAGGCTTAAAATGAATTTTCAAGGTGGTGTAAGAACTGCGATGTAGACTCTGTCTTTTCACAGGAGTTTTTTGGACTCCCCATGCAAGTCATTATTCTGAAAGAAGCATTATGAGATGGAACACCCCTTAATTGGGAGTGCTGTATCACAGTAAAGAAATAAAGTGAAAGATAGGCTACTAGTAAGATACCAGTAGTGATCTGTCTTAATGTACTCCTCTCTCTGGTAATGATCTTGTACCAGAAAGTAGGAATGTCATGTTAAAAAGTTGTTGCTGACAGCCAAGCGTTGACTTGCCATATAGTAAGAATTGGTTGGCCTTGAAGACTGAAATAGTGCAGAGTGATTTGGAAGAGCAGTAGAATGAAATTATTTTTTTAGTATGCAAGGTCATGTGCTATGACTAGTAGCAGAGATTTCTTTTTGTAAATTTCACAAGGTAAAGTGACTAAAGATTGAGGTGACTCAAAGGAGTTCTGCAGTGGGGCACTTCTTGTGGAGGGAATGTTATCTGAGACGAATGAATGCTTCCACTCGAAGCTAACAGTTGAGAACAGTGTAAGACTGGAAGAGTTTTAATGACTCTGGCTCCTGCAATCCAAGTAGTTAATGAGATTAAAATCTTTTAACACTTGTACAGTGGTGCCACTGTGAACTATATGGTTAGATGTCAAGGCCAAAATGCCTTACTTGCATTAAAAGGTGACAGATATCAAGCTAAACAACTAAGTTTTTATTGTTAGGCTCTTCCACAGGTGGATTCTCCACTAGTGGATTTGGTCAGAAGACTGCTCCGTCTCAGAAGTCAGGAGGACAGTGGCAGAAACCCTCAAAACCACAGAGTACTTCATGGCAGTCCCAACCTAAATCCAGCACACAAGCTAAACCCAATTATACCCCGAACCTCAGTGTTATCGGAGGACGTGAAGAAAGAGGAGTCAGAACCCCAAGCTTTGGTAAGTTTTCTGAGGGCGTTATTTATAATGGCTTGTGTGAAATTAGATTCACTGTTAGCCTCAAACTCTTGTACCTTTTTCTTTGTTTACATTTAGGTCATCTCTAGTATAAAAAAGAAAAGAGCTTGGCAAATCAGGTGCAAAGCTACACTGCAGTATCACAGAGACAAGCTGACCATGGGCTACATATTTGCAAGTTTGGGCATAATTCTGTAGTCTTCTCGTACAAATGGTCTTTTATACTGGTTTTGTATCAGTGGGTTGAGAATGTAAATTCACATGAATATAGCGAGGATAAATGGTTGGTAGCATTGCTTAATAGACTGAAGGATGCAGCCCCTTTCCTAGCTGAAAGAATAGTAGCTAGTCTTAAGAAAGATTGAGCTTAAACTTCCTGGAAATCCCCGAGTTTTGAACAGATACGGGGAGGGGAGCAGATTCATTCTTAGAATGAGTTTGTTAGGACGGATGTGTCCACTTTCTGTATTAGCCTGTGGCAGGGACAGACAGGGGAAGTCCCTGATCTGTTGGTATTGGGATTATGCTGTCCTTTCACTGGCACATACGTAAGTTGAAATGATGTTGATCAGTGTCTGGAAGGAGGTGACAGGATGAGAGATGGTGGGTGCAATTAGCAGCACAGAAAAATGTGGTTGGAGAACAGGGGAATAATTGTAATTAGCATGGTCAAAAGCTGAAACAGGCCCAGTGATGTTGTAGTTTCTCATCCTTGAAAACAGGTGCACCTCAGCGTGGCAAGGCTCTGAACAATTCATTTAGTTGTCCCTGTTTTGAACGGCGATTGATCGAGATGAGACCTCTGAATGTCATCCAACTTGTTATTCTACAGCTGTCTAAAATTCGGGTTTTATAACAGTTCTGTGACTGTTCTTGTTGGTGCTTGATTTGTTATTCTGCATAGGTTTCAGCACACTTAAATGTACAGGACGTTTCTGACTAGACCATTAAGTATTCAGTCATTTGAAAAACTGCAGCACGACACTTAAAATTACTTTAAGTGGAAAAATGAAACAATTTCCAAGCTCATGAATAGGTAGATATGTACTCCCTCGTATCTACTCAGCTTTTGAAAAAAGGGCATGCAAGCATTTAGACACATACACTCTTGATCTGTTCTGCTGGACTGAAGATTTGTCAATGACCTCTTTTATTTCTTTCCTTTTGTTAATCTTGTGGAGTTTATCAAGCTACTAAAGGGTATTTATGGTAGTGATAAATGTCATGAAGATGTAGCTAAGTGCAATGCATTTCCCCAGTTAATGTGTTCTCCCATATAACTTTGTTTAATGTTTTTCTCCTTTCGTAGGTCAAAAGCCAAAAGTTTCAGCAAATGATTTTGAGGATCTCTTATCTAATCAAGGATTTTCAGCTAAATCTGATAAAAAGGGCCCAAAAACTATTGCTGAGATGAGAAAACAAGAAATGTCTAAAGATATGGACCCCTTGAAACTGAAGGTTTGATAAACAGATTTTGATTCACATGTAAATCTAAGATTATGCTTTGAACTACTGATAACAAGACAAGAATACAAGTGACAAAAAACTGGTAAAGCAGAGGAGGGAAGTTTTATTTGTGTTTAAATGACTGTGTCATACTACTGTGTAAGCTAATTAGCATGAATGATTGTCAGCTGGTAATGAAGCAGCAGGGATAAGAGCATCAAGTGCGTGGAAGTAATGCAAGTTGCTGTTTCTTTCAGCTGAGCTTGGAAAACTTAATGTGCCTTGTACATTTTCCAAAACCAGAATTGTACTGCCTCTTTAGTGTTCCCAAATGTCCCCCTAGCAAAGATGGACTTAGCTGATAACACAAAACTGCCTTTTAAAGAACAGGCAGGTGAGAATAACTGTCGTGAGGATGGCCACTTGCATTTACCAGTTAGCTAGTGCAGTATGTAACTATTTCAGCAGTTTCTTCTTCAATGACAATTTCTCAAGTAAACTAGTAACCATGAGTTACTCTCTAGAAGCAGATGCAAGATATCACTTCTGGTGGCTAATGATCTGGATGCAAGAAAGAACTAGTAAGACAATTGGACTTTGGTGATGAATACAACAAGACTTGGGTCTTAATCTTGTGCAGAATTAGAGCTATGTCCCTCAACAGACTGTGAGTGCTTGGGCCGTTGCATTCAGTTTTTATGCATTCCTGTTTTTCCCAGATTCTTGAGTGGATTGAAGGAAAGGAGAGAAATATCAGAGCGTTAATATCGACTCTTCATACAGTGCTTTGGGAAGGGGAAAATAAGTGGAAACCAGTTAGCATGGCAGATCTAGTGACTCCTGAACAAGTGAAGAAGTACTACAGGAAAGCAGTGCTTGTAGTTCATCCAGATAAGGTGAGTGTTTTCCTCTGATCTTCTCTCTGTAGATAGAAGGAATAGAAATTCTTTTTATCACGCTGTACAAGTGTCTGACAGATGCTGCAACGTTGGTTCTTGATCAGGATCCTAGATGCTGTTTGCTTCTCTTCCCTTGTCTTCTGAATTTGGTGCCTTACTGCATCCCTGTTGTGCGTGATTTTTCATGTCATCCTGACACAGCACAGAACTCAACAGATAGTGTTACCAAATAAAATATCTCCCGAGGGTCACTAATGACTGAAATCAGTTATGCTGATTGACTTCTAGCAGATTTAATGCTAGCGAATAGGCTCTCCTTTGTTTCTGTCAGAGTCTTTAGGTTTTCTAAAGCGATTCACCAGTGTGTGAAGACTAAGAGAATGCCATAGCAAAACTAGTGGGAAAAACCTATGAAACATCTTTACTGGAAATTATTCAGCTGGGGAAAAAAAATAAGCAATGAACATGACATTCCTCTTGTGTTCTTTTTTTAAGTATTCAGTGCATTCTTTTGCTGCTTGTTAGTCTCAGTACGTGCAGGTAGCTTCTTGCTCTGAGTTATTGCTCTGAGCTGTTTCATGTATGAAGGTAAGTGTGGAATATACCTAGTTTGAATTTTCAAGTTCACCTTTACTGGTGGTTTAGTAAGCAGCTGTCGAAGTCCTGTGTCTTCTGGCATCCACGATAAAGAAACAAGACATTCTTCTTCTCCCCTCTATTCTTTCATGTTCCTGGCCATGTGGTTTCCTACAACTTAGTGCTGTTCACTTGGTGCTTTCTGTCAGGCCTTTTTGAAACATTTTTTATCTTGACCTTGGCTGCTTTTCTGTCACCCTGAGTTACAGCAGCACACAAAGTCCATAATGCGCTACAGCTGGTAAAAGCCAAGGCAGCAGAAGGGGAGAGACATGGAGAGGTGCCTCTGAGGCTTCACTTTTTTGTTACAAATAACCTGTTACTCTGCATCATGTGGGCCTGGATCTTTATTAACCACAGGTGTTAGGCTGGCCCATAGGCAGGGCTGCTGTGAAATAGGCAGGGAATCAGGAGCATACTGCCTCTCTTCCTTTAAGCATGGAGACAAGCGTGCAGGCAGTCATGTGTAGTTAATGTTGAAGCTTAAAATTGTTTGTAATCAGTGTTGTTGTACGCTGCTACAAGGACTGTCAGGAAGCAATTCCAGAAATGACTGGGTGTAGTTTTTAGAGCTGTTAGCTGAAACATTTTCTAAGCTGCTCTCTTCATAGATAATTTTGAAGTCTCAGTTATTTATGAATTGCACTGAAGTTTGGAGTAATGCAAGGAAACCAAAGCTTTGTTTAAAAGACAGCAAAATTTGTGTAAGCAGTGGCAGTGCTGTGTGCCTGCAAATACTCACACTGCAGCCTAATGTTTCTCACTATAGTAACACGTAAAAAAGGTTGAGGTCCTTCCCAAAGCATGTAATTCCTAGTGTTTTTATGTTTTTGTTCTTTTTGTTTTCAGGCCACAGGACAACCTTATGAGCAGTATGCCAAAATGATCTTCATGGAATTGAGCGATGCGTGGTCAGAGTTCGAAAACCAGGGGTCCAAGTCCCTCTTCTAAAAGTTCATCTTTTTAGAACTACTTCCAAAAACTGGAGCTGAGCGTTGTTGTGACCTTTTCGCCTATGATTTGTGAAAGTGCTTTTCCATGATTTCAGCACAGTTTGCAATATGCACTTAAATGTAGTGATGTATTTTGTACGATGTAGAGTACAGAGCATTATGTAGATGCATTAAGAAAACAACTGCTCAGTACTTGAAGAAATCATGGTCTGGGGATAAAGATATTCTTTCAGTTTTATATATGGCAAAATGGAATTTTTCCATGCTATCTGGTACACTCGTGTCGATTCTAAATCATTCCAATTCCACTGATCTTTGCTTTACCCCTCCCTTCCTCTGTTTGTTTTTTTGGTAGTTTTGTGATTTGATTTTGATGTTTCGTGCCTGTCGCCTTATTCCAAGTGCTTTAGTTAATCAACAGTGAATTTCTTTGGCTTATTTCAAATCTGAAGGTGTATATTTTCATCTGTATTTTATGTAATCAATCTGATAATCATTCTGTAAATAGTATTTTCTGACAATACCTGTGTTCCTTATAATAAATTAATAGTTTAGCCAAAAAGACCTCAGTTGTGGGGAAAGTAAACCAGGGTTGTTTTTGATTTTTTTTTTTTTTAAATCATTCTTTACATTATGAATCTAGAAACAAATCTTGGCTTTAAGGTCTGCATGTTCTTGCTGTTTTGTTATTTATTATGAACCTTTGGAAGGCGTTACTCTTACCAGTGCTTATTTTGCTAATTCTTTAAATGGCATTTTTTTCTCCTGATTTCAGTGAAACATTCCTTCCATTGGGCTTAAAATCCTCTGATAGAAATGTTTTTTTCTGAGACTTGATGTGAAAGCACAAAACATTTTACTCTGCTTTGGTTTGTTAATGGGAAAGCTACGTTACTCATTATCATCCAGAGAGCATTTGGTGTTCTAACGCGTTTTGCTGCATGTCAGAATTTGTGTTTTGAGATATGCATGACATCAGTGTCTGTGCAATCATGGGATGTACTGATAGTGTTGTATTTCTGCTCATCCCCCTTCCGTGCACCAGATAGTACAAGATGAGTAGAGACCCAACTTAAGAACAAAACTTGCCGTGTTTTCTCATCAGATAGCAGTTTTTCACTAGATCTGGGGTAGATGAATGCAAGCGACCAATGACTGTTATGCCCTGTACAATAATGAAATGCAGTTCTCAAATCAAGTTTGAAAATGTCAATCAGGTTTGAAAATGTCAAAAATTAGTGTTGTGGTACTAAAGCTTGGTAGCAGTCTCTTGAAACAGAGTAGTTTGGCATTCAAGTGATAAAAATACTTTAATCTTGCCGTTTTATGTTTTTCATGCTTAACTGAGGGGGAAGCTGTAACATCTACAAGTAACTTCAGCTGGGCAACATCTGAACAGGAAAAAATAATATTCCAATGCCACCTGGATAGTGTCTTGGATGCAGTTTTCCACTGCCAAGCCAAACTCAGAGCTGATGAGCTAGAGACTTCTGTTCACAAGTGACAATTCAGTCACACATGTAACTACTTACTCTGGAAGATGTTTATGTACATTCGTGTATGTATTCAGCTGCTGTAATGTTTTGGAGTTGGAAGCCAGGATCAGTTAGGGATCAGAATGGCTATATGTTATTCAGAGTTGCAGCTGTAGTTCAGTCGCAGTTGTGAAGCAGTCTTAAGTCTTGTTAGGTTTTTTCTGTGAAAGGAGGTAACTTGCTTTCTGACTTTTTTTGCTTTGGGACACCTCAGCTGTGTACGTGCATGGTCTGCATTATCAGAAATCCAAGGCTTGTTGCAGGATATGTGTTGGAGACCTGCATGGTTTTTCTTACAGTTCCAAGGCAAATGTTGTGTAGTAATAAGTTTAAAAATACAGACATGCAATGACTGACTGCACCTCTACGTACAGCTGAGAGAAAACATTTCTAAGGGAGCTGCTCTTTAGTATAGAAAACAGTAAGAACTACTTCAAAAACCCATATTACTCTGAGCACATACAAGCAACTAAATTTTCAGACACATTTTTGTGCTCTTCTTGAATTGCATACAGTAAAAAACAAAAACCTCTCAAGCTTAAGAGGAAAATATCTCCCTGTCTGCTTTGTTTGCTTATCACTGTTTTCTGTATGATAACTACATTTCTCTGGTTTACTTCGTCCACTTTCGTTTTTAAAAACTTTCTTGAACAGTGAAGAAGAACCTTAGATATGGTTTCAAGTGAGCAGGGAAAAATGAGTGCAAGTGTTTTGTGTGGAACTGAAGATTCTGGGAAATCAACTCCCCCTTTGTATTATTATGGAAGCTCATGAAATTTGGCTGTGGGTTATTCCAAGAGCCATTTGATACAGGAACTTCACAGCTTAATCAGCTCTGGTCCTCGGGGAGGGAACTGTCTGATTCATCTTCTGTGCTCCCTTCTGCTTGTTTGAGTGTTGGTGTGAACAACCTGGGGAGCGGCTCAGAGTTCAGTAAACTCCTTTTAAAGTTTGTTTACAGGGCCTTGCTGAAATCCAGCTTTTATACATTCTTGTATTCAACACAGTTACAGTAAATCAAAATGTCTTCATTGTCAGGTTTAAGTGGTGAACACAGTAATGTTTTTTAAGTGTAAGATAAAGGAGAACGAAGACCACTGAAGGTGCTTCCTGGCTGAAAACTAATTTTCTTAGTTATTGGAACGTGGGAAGAGGCGAGTTAAGGTAAATTTTGTGTGGGCTTACACTGATTCTTATGTTGGCTTTAAATGAGAAGGTCATTTGGAAGAAGAAAGTCTAAAAGTTCTATTTGAATTTGTCGTAAAACAGTAATAAAGACTGGTTAAAGACAAAAAAAAAATTAAAAAACAAAACAAAAAAGCCAACAAACAGAGAATGAGGGCTTTTCTCTTTCTCATGCTCTGATGGAATGCTGTACGGGGTAGGACTGCATCCAGTCAGTTTCACAAACATTCCACTATAGCTGTATTCTTGTTGTCCGTGAGCTGGAAAGCTTTTCAGAGTAGGTTACGGGAAAACTGATGAAGCTGAGATTTGATAGTGTGAATCGTCTCTGGGTGTAAAATGCATGCTTTTCATTCATGCTTATTGTTCATTGCACAGATTTTGAAATGCTGAGGTGGGCCTTGAAAGCTACACTCTTTGCCTGGTTCTGCTGATCGCAGAGTTTGAGGTTGAGGTAAATCCTAGTGCTGCTGTTACGCTGAAGCTGTATCCATCAGGCTTCACGTGACGCTTGTATTGTGAAGCGTCTCCTCCGCTCGTGCAGCAGATTATGATGCCTTCTGGCCTATGTTTGTTGTTACAGATGATTGTTTCCATTCCTTCTTTGCAGTCTCCCAGGATCCATTTCTTAAAATTGAGTAGCTTGACATGGTTGTTGGAAGAGCAAAGGAGAAAATGCAGCAGATTAAGGGGAGAGTAGAGAGGGACATCATCTTAACTCTAACATACATCTCAAATGTTGTTTTCCAGTTCTCCCTTTACTGGCCTATTCCTGCTTACCTCAGCTGCAGACAAGTCGAGAACAGTAAGTCTGCAGTCTGCTGTTCCAACCCTTCCACAAGCACTGCTGATGGGTTGTAGACGAGTGGCAGCAACCAGGTGCTTGGCTTTCTTGCAGAAATTGCTGTGAAGTAGGGTCTATGAAATGATAGGGTAGATTTCTGCTAGTTGTTTCTGAACTAAGTTGCTTATGTTACATTGCTTTTAGCTCTGGAGAGTCTGGCAACTTCTCTTTTAGAATAGAAGTCTGTGAAGGAGAGAATTAGTGTTAGAGTGCATGCGGCTAGGACCTGCTAAATGGAGAAGGGTAACGTGTTTGGACCGTGTTGGGGAAATCAGTGGGTGTCTTTATCTTTGGGCATGCCTGTCTTGTTTCCTAGTGCTGTCAGATTTTCTTGAACCTAACAACAGGGAAGAGAAATGAAAGTGAGCAGTTAAACATTTACATTCCTGTTAAGTCAGAGGGTTCAGCTCAATGTTGTGAGCGGATGCAGATTTCCAGGTCTGGGAGGAAAAGTTCCTCTGCGGTGTTGTCGCTGAAGGTTCAATGAGTTTGTCAATTAGTAGTGTCTTCCTTCAACACATACAGAATGGAAAGGCTGTAACAGTGCTGCTTGAATGCGTTTCCATGGAACAGTGGCAAAGTCTTTGGCTTTACACCTGTGAGGGTAATTATCGCGCATGAGAAGACGCCTTGTTTACCTCACCTTTCCTGTGAATTCCAAGGAAGTCCCTCTAAAGTTGTTTTGCCAAGCACAAGGTAGCAGCTCCTTCCTGAATGCAGACCGTCGCAAAGCTGCATGCAAAGGATTAATATTTTGCACAAACCAAAGCAGAGTTTGAGCATAGCTGGAATCCCAGCTGCCTGCTGGGGTTGCTGGGCTGCGCAGAGCACTCCGGCTCCCTGTTTCTCAGCAGTGGCGATCTGCTCATGTGGTTGCTGGCCATTGCATTCGTTGCTGCTCACAGGAATACTTCAGGGGATATGTAACTGTGGAAACTTCGTTGCTCCTTAGCTCTGTCTTTAATTGTCTTAACAGTTGCAATGTAATGAACGCTTTGTAAATAGGTTCAGAACAGTTCTGTACAGTTGCCTGTGCTCTGAATCTGACGTTTTCTGTCAAGAACTCGCAGGTGATTGACTTGCAGAAGCTGTAGAAGAATGTATCATTTCCCACCCCTTGGGTCTGTCCCTGGTGCAGGGTAGCTCTGGCCACCAGACCCACAGTGACTGGGAGCGAAGGGTGGCTCAGCTGAGCCGTGGCTCAAATCTTGGTGAATCTTGCAGTGTTTGCTTGCTCTGCTTGGGTGAGCTTATCGTAGGCTGCAGTTTAGACTGCATCGAACTTCAAACATATGCTCAAGAAATTTAAAGCCTGTCGTTTTTATGAAGGATACATTTTGACATAGAAGCTTTTATTACCAAAAGAGGATTAAGAGGCATTGTGAGAACTCCTGAAACTCTTGAGTGGAATGTACTGTATTTCTGCAATGTAGACTTCTAGAAGCTATTGTCATCTCTTTGATAAGGACTTAGCTTGCTCTGAGGTCCTTACTGTAGCTACATGTACTTGTGATTGTACTTTCTATACCTGTGATTTTTCTGGTTTGGATTGTGTGGAAGGACAGGATAGATAACAAAGTCCTATTTTTTGCCATCTTTCAGGAAATGCAATGTACTGAGTAATTTTGCTACTAGTAAAATGAAAATCTATATACCTGTATGTATATAAAGGTAATATAATCAAATTAAACATTGTTTAAAAATAGATTTAATGTTTGGCACAACGTCCTTGAACAGAATATTTTGCTTTGAAATGTACAATGACTTAATCAGTGATCAATTAAAACAAACGAAATGACTTGTCGTGTTTCTTTCTTTAGCAGAGTAGAAATGACCTGAATACCCAAAGCACTCCCACCACCTCTTTCACAGAATCATGGAAACACTAGGTTGGAAAGGGCCTACGAGATCATCTAGTCCAGCCATGCAAGCCTTTAGAGAAACAGTTCTCGTCAGTGTGTTGAGGATGACTGCCAAACTCCTGCCACAGGCAGGGCTGCCAACCTCCAGATCTGGTACCAGATCAGGCTGCCCAGGGCCCATCCAACCTGGCCTTGAACACCTCCAGGGACGGGGCATGGCACTTAGGGTGGGTTGTGAAGAAACAGCATGTCCATAAACCTGATACCAAACAGGAAATGGAAGGGCAAGAGCGAGAACTACAATTCTACAGTGCTGTGGTATGCAGTGCAGCCTGTGGCAGAACGAGCCAAAGCATTCCAGAGACCCCTTCTGACTCGGACACTGGATTCCTGGAGAGAATATGGTGTGCCCTGCCTCACACCTCCGAAGGTCAGAGGGAGGTTTCTGGCAGATGTTTAGCCTCTGTATAGCTGAACTGAACAAAAAGCTCAGGGGGAAATGGACTGTGTGAGGGTATGTGCAGACTATTACTGGAAGGGTAACTTCTAATATAAACTGCAAGGGATTATTCATTTGTCATCCTCGCCTCGATCTCTGGGAAGGTACTGGAACAGCTAATCCTGGAAAGTGTTTGCAGGCACATGAAGGACATGGAAATGATCAGGTGTAGTCAGCATGGATTCCCCACGTGGAAGGTGTGCCTGACCAGAGCCTGATGGACTTCTGTAAGGAAGTGCCCAGTCTGATGGGTGAGGGGGAGCAGCGGCAATTGTCAAGTCCAGAGAGATGCTGTCCCCCATAAGATCCTCACAGAGAAGCTGTGTTGAGGTATGGGCTGAATGAGGAGACAGTGAGGTGGGTCAAAAACTGCCTGGACCACCAGGCCCAGCAGGTAGCGGTCAGTGGTGCGAGGTTCAGCAGGAGGCTGGTGATGATCAGCATGCCCCAGGGGTCAGCACTGGGCCTGGGCCTGTTTAATGCCTTCATTACGATTTGGATGGTGGAGCAGAATGCACCCTCAGTAAATTTGCAAATGACACAAAGCTGGCGGAGTGGCTGACTCACCAGAAGGCCATGCTTGGACAGGCTGGAGAAATGGCCTGACAGGGACCTCATGAAGTTCAGCAAGGGGAAGTGCAGGGTCCTGCACCTGGGGAGGAATAGCCCCAGGCACCAGGACCTCCTGGGGGCTTTCAGCTGGAAAGCAGCTCTGCAGAAAAGGGCCTGGGGGTCCTGGCTGACACCAAGTTAAGCACGAGGAAGCAGTATCCTTGCTGCTAAGTCTGCATGAAGATGGTGAAGGGACTGGAGCACCTTTTCAGTGAAGAAAGGCTGAGAGAGCTGGGAGTGTTCAGCCTGGAGGAGGCTCGGGGAGATGTTAGCAGTGTATATGACGACCTGAGTGGAGGGTGCAAAGAGAGTGGGCTCTTCTCTGTGGTGCCCAGTCCAAAAGAAGAAGCAGTGGGCACAAACTGGAGCAGGGGAGGTTCTCTCTCTGAACACCAGAGCGCAGTTCTGTGCTGTGCAGGTGACTGAGCACTGCCAGTTACTGACTGTCTCCTGGGGGTGGCCTCTGCTCCTGAACAAGTTTTGGGATATAAACAAAACAGTGGCTGTGACATTGTCTGCTCTGTAATGTTTACAGCAGCCCAGAGAATTAGTGGCCTCTGTGCTCTGCGTTTGGGGCTCACATGTAGTAAGGCCATCATCAGTCAGTGAACTTCGCTCCTTGCTTTCGGTGAGCAGCAAGGCAGCAAAAATGCTCTGCAAGCCTCACCCTTAGGACTTGGCTCTGCCACCCCCTCGCCAGCAGCCTGCAGTGTCTGCAGCAGCAGATTTCTAATGCACGTGATGAAACCTGCAGCGACAGCTCATTCGGCTTGTGCAGGAGGCTGATTTAAATGACGGGCCTCTTAAGAGGTTTGAGATTGCAACCATTAATCCTGATTTTTATTTCTACTGCATGGAACTAGCTGAAGGATGTATGCGTGGATTTTGAGTACAGGCCTAAGCCTTGCTGGCTTTGGAAAGAGAACCAACGTGTTTGTGGGATAGTTTAGAAAGCAGAGTGGGAACACTCCAAGAAATAAGTGGCCATCAGGAGACTCGATGCTTGTTAATGTGGGCAAGTTGTGTGCGGTGCTCGGTGTTCCTAAGCTTAATGTCTGAGCTCAGAGCTCCCATGGGGTCAGCTCCTGGCAGTCCCAGCTCTTCTCGTCCCTGCTAGCCAGGTGCTGTCAGATGAAGCTCAGAAACCTTGAGTGATGTTGCTGGCTTTCCCAGCAGCGGTTAATGGGGTGTTTGTTCCTGAGCCTTCCCTGTTGTCTTTGGTTCCCTTTCCAATCAGCTTCCCTGGGCTTCTGGAGTTTCTAAGGCGATGGATGTGCCAGGCCTCACAGTAAAACTGGTCTTCACCAAAGCAGCACCCTAATCCTTGGCCTGTCCTTGTCCCCATGGCTGGCGGAGTGGTGGTGGCAGGAGGGGCTGCCCCGGGCTCGTCCTGCTGATGATGGGCTCTGGTGGAGTTGATCCACAGAAGGAATCGCGCTTTTCGGTTGCCATCTCCTGGCAGGAGGATTTGTCGTAGCTGCTCCGGAGCGGCACCACGCAGCCAGCACTGTGTCACGCTGATCTCTGGGGATGTGTTCGTGTGTTCTGTGTGGGAACGCTGCAGCAGAGGGGCTGCTCTGGGACGTCCACTTGGCAGAGCCGGAGGTGCTGGGCAGGGCTCGTGGCCACGCAGGTGGCTGGGGAGCAGCGGGGGCACCCGGCTGGGGGTGCCTGGCCCGGGTGGATGTGAGCGGGTGGTGAGGCTGCTGAGCATCTCTGCTCCCCAGGCAGCTGCAAGCACCGAGTGCTCTCATAGGAAATACCGACCTCCTGCTGCTGTTCCTGTGCCCCACCAGGACCACCACGAAATTCATCCGGTCAGCACGCACCAGTCAGCTCAGCTGCTATGTCCAGTCCTTCCCAGGGAAGTTTCCTCCCTGAAGGACGATGCCAGTTAGAAAGAAAATTTGTTCAATGTTTTCCCTTACGCAAGAAGGTGTAAACTTCAGGCTACGTGACAGCAATTCACAGGGAATTGATATCAGCAAGACCTTAAAAGCTAACTTTGAGATTTACCTGGAGGAATGGTTGGAAACTGCATCATTAATATGATCAAAGATCTTGTGTACAGTAAATAAAATTAGGCGAGGTTCAACTTCTAATTCTGTTGCCGTCGAGTGTAACGTAGCTGCTTCTGCTGAGAAATGATAAATGCTCTTCTTTAATTTCAGCGCTATGCAAATAGCATTAGAAGATTACTCCCAGTGCTGGAAGATCAGCATCTGCTGGCAGATGAGCACCGGCTGCAAAAATATGTCCCTGTGATCCATAATGGTGTTTAATTCCCCTTGTTCTTCACTGGAGAGAGACTGACATGCAAATGGAGGTCCCGAAGGCCTTTTTTCCTGGCACAAGTGTTTGCTATTTGTTCAGAAGCATACGGGGAAGGGTTTGGTAAAAGACTGTATCTCATCCAGGAATCTGAAACTGAGCTTCAGGTCCCCAGAAAACTGCGGGGGTTCTCTGCATTGCTGCACCGGGAAAAGCAGCATCACTTTTTCTGGTCCCCACTGGACCCTGTGCAGGAAAAGACACGCAGCCCCTGCTGCGCTGCCTGTGTCCAGTACCAGGCCCTTCTCTCTGATGCTCTGAGCAGGGCCCTGGCCACTGGAAAGAGCCGCTGTTACAGGCAGGACAAGCTGCACGTGGGTCCTGGTGATAGGGCAAGCCAGAGCTGCAGGTGATGCATCTTAACTCATTTTGTAGGTGTGGCTGAAATCAAGCCAAGCTGGGTTCAGTGCCTGATGAGTCCTTGGGCCTAGCACGGCAAATCGCTGTTCTGAAGCTCAGAGCCTGTTACGAGCATGGCTGAGCCATGGGGAGGTGGGAAGGGAGGCAGGAGCGGGGGTCTGCAGGCATTAGCAGTGGGCTGAGAGAGACGTCAGAAAGTTGTGCTTTGCGCTTCTCTTTTTTGCTGAAGGGCAGGATAAACACTGCAAGGCTAGAAGGACACAGCTGAGCTGCCTGAATAATCTTCTAATAAATTATGTAGTGAAGAAATGAATTCAGCAGGAGACCAGCTGTTTACACTGCTCCATAGCTGATCCCTGGCAAGTAACATCCGCTTAACATCTTTCCTATTTTCAGATATTCTGAAAGGGACATCTCAGCCCTAGCGGCACTGATGATAAGGAGGTGGCATGAGCCATCCCTCCCCGCTCCTTGCAGCAGCGTCACTTTCAGAGTCACCAGGACTAGCTGCATCCTGCATGGTGGGAGTGAAACCACGGGGCTCTGCCTGTGGGGCTGCAGCTGTTGTGCAGGGCAGTGCAGAAATGCCTCTGTGCAGCTCTGATGCCACCACTGCTGCTGCGGGCTCAGCACTTACCTCTAGCACGGAGCTGGCTCAGCATCTCTGCAGGGAGCACTGTTGGCAGCAGTGTGCTCCGGGACCTCCTGGTGCTGCTGCGGGAGCTGGGTACCCTCTGGATGCCCTCCTGCAGCCCTGACCTCAAGGCAGACATCACGGGTGTGCAGTGTGTGCCCCTGGCAGCCTGCATGCTGCTCCACCTGCCTGGCAGAGCTCCAGCACAGAGCAGACCTCGAGGTTTTCAGAGAATTCCTGATATGCTCTCCGTGACAATATCAGCCTTAGGTCCGGGAGCAGATGACCTTGCAAACACTGTTTCAGTGGGCCAGCAGCAGGACAGGGCTCTTCTGGTCTCTGGAGATTAATACAATAGTAACATGACTTCTTGTGTGATGAGGGAAGAGCCTGAGTGGAAAGAACCAGGTGCCTTCAGCCAGCCCTCTGCAGGCAGAGCCTTCCTGCTCCTGCTGCTTCCCTCTGTGTTTGGCCGAGCAGAGGAACCAGCCATCGCTGCGGTGAGTCCTGCAGGCCCTGGATGGATGTCCTGGGGAGGTATTCAGTGCCTCTGCTTCTCCTCCTCCACAGCAGCAGCAAGTCTTATGGCCCTAAGCCACACTTCTTCTCTTAAATCTTCCACATGCCCTTCTGCAAGACACATCTCCGCCTCCTGCAGCTGTGCAGTCTGCTCCCTCCTCTCTCGCTCCCCTGCATGTGAGGGTTGCTCAGGGCCACTTGGCCCCAGAGCAGGTTTTACCCAGGTGCTCCAGAGCCCTGCTTTGTTCAGCTGCTAACAAGGCAGAGCCCTGGGACGATGCCCCGGCAGTGGGATCCGGCTGGCAGCGTCTCCATTCTGCTGATCACATGCAGCACCGTTGTTCTCCCTGCGCTCAACAGAGCGCACAGATTTAATTTGCTAACAAATATGGTTGGAATATGTGCATGTTGCCTGCTGCATCATTTGTTTTCCCACAAGGAGGGCTTTAGAGGCTGCAAAATGAGATAAACGGAGCAGCTTTACGTTGCTGTACCTGGACAGAAGAAGGGAGGGTGAGAGTTCTGCATAACAAAACCAAGACGTAGTAAGGGTGATGTTAGAAGGTTCATGAAGTAACCAGTGTTTCCAAGTGTGCCGTTATTTCAGACAGAAGTGAGGAATACAACGAGATGAACAGAAAATGATGAGTTATGCATTTGCAACAAGGCGTTTTAATTGAGCCAGATGGGCCCAGATGTTTCCTCCCACTCTGAAACGAACACCTATTATCCAGTGAGAAATATTATGGGAGAAACCGCAACAGGGATGCAAGAGAAAATTTTCCACAAGCAAAGATGACGTTAAGGAGATTTCAGGCGGCTCTTACGGTTCTAGAGGAGCCAACTGTGTATAAAAATAGGAATGTTTGAAGGCAACTTAAAGAGGTGCTTAGGGCTGCTAACACTTCAGTTTTCATTTTGATCCACTTCAGTGGATCAAAATGTCTCCTTTCGGTCATCTGCGCCTTCTTGTTAATTCAAGCCAACCTCTTCTCTCTGACTTTGTTCAACTTTCCTGCTGAGTTTGACAAAGGTAAATGTTTTTCTTCTAATCCCTTTTCAGAGCTTCGGTTTGAAGTTTTGTGTGAGAGGAATGGTTTGCTCTCCTTGAAATATTTGACGTGTTCAACACAACCAGAGCTCTTTGAGGAGCATCTCACACAGTGGAGGTCTCCCTGATCCCCTGCACGTGGATTTGAAGCTGACAAGGAACTACGCATTCGTGAGAGTGGGAAGAATGCTTGCCCTCACACGCAGATGTGCCTACAGGAAAAAGTGGAGATTTAAGGCTATAACAACAGGAATCTGGCAGATGTTGAGGCTGTTGGGGCTGCTGCCTGCTCTGCTCCTCATCCTCCTGGCTGTAGTCAGTCACATGTGATACGGGCAAGGAAAAGAATCAGTTTATTTCTCTGCGCCAGACTGTGGTGATCAGGTGCAGGGCTGCACGGCTGTTGTCCTTGGGCATTCCCAGTCACGTATGATGGTACTCCTGTTTCTGAATCCTCCTTTTTGCTGCCCTCATCCTCCCCTTTCCCAGCTTAATACCCTCCCAAATAAAACCACTCACTCTTCACTCCTACTTCCCCACTGGTTTTAGTTTTGCCAAATCCATATGCACACCGGCTATTTCTGATACTGTTAAACGTGCAGCCTCCCTTCCAGTTTTTCCACCTAGTAACTGGGTGTTGAGGAATCTTTTGACAATACTTGACTTGAAATTCCTGGAGAGGATGTCAGCTACATCCTTATCATACCAGAGGTGAGGCATGCTGGCTGCACACCTCCTGCATATTGCTCTGTTTGGGCCCAATCACCACTCAGTTCTCTGCAAAGTGCACCACCACCAGCACTGGCAATGGATCTGTGTCTTGCCAGGTCCAACCCTATCCCAAGCAGGAGTGGATGGGCTTTGAATAGTGTGTGCGGGCCTCTGCCTCTTCAGAGAGGTTCAGCTGTGCACTGTTCCTCTGTGATCCAAATCTCAGTTCAGGTGAGGCAGAGGGCAGGTAATTAGCAGTGAGTCTGATGCTAATGAGCGCTGCAGAGCAGCGTTTCTCTCTCAGAAGTGTGCAGCCCTTCTCCACCTTTGGGGAATGATTCCTGCTACAGTGCTTGTTGAGGAGTGCTTGCCCCAGGGACCCGGATTGCTCTACAACAACCAGACAACAATGGGAGCCTGCTTCCTTTGGCCAACCCAAGGCAGCATGATTCTCACCATGTGCCTGAAACACTTGGAATTACAGAACCATAAAATATCCTGAGTACCCCAAGGACTGTCGATTCCAACTCCTGGCTCCACAGAGGACCACTCAAAATTCAAAACCAGTGGCTGAGAGCAGTATCCAAACACTCCTTGAACTCTGGCAGCGTGGGGCCGTGCCCACTGCCCTGGGCAGCCTGTTCCAAGCCCACCGCCCTTCAGTGCAGAACCTTTTCCTAATATCCAATATGATCTCCCCTGACACAGCTCCATGCTGTTCCCTCAGGCCCTCGCTGTCCCCAGAGAGCAGAGCTCAGCGCCGCCCCTCCGCCACCTGTGAGGAGCTGTAGGCCGCCATGAGGCCTCCCCTCAGCCTCCTCTGCTCTGGGCTGAGCAAACCAAGGGACCTCAGCTGCTCCTCGTACACCTTGCCCTGCTGACCCTTCACCACCTTCGTAGCCCTTCTTTGAATGCTCTCTAGTAGTTTTCTGTCCTTCTTACATTGTGGCACCCAGACCTGCACCCAGTGCTCGAGGAGAGGCTGCACAGTGCAGAGCAGAGTGGGACAATCCCTCCCCTCACCCAGCAGTGCTGGGCCTGGGGCACCCCAGGGTAGGGTTGGCCCTTTTGGCTCCCAGGGCACACTGCTGGCTCATGTTCAACTTGCCATCAACAAGAATCCCCAGATCCCTTTCTGTGGGGCTGCCTTCGTTCCCCAGTCTGTACACATACCCAGGACTGCTCCCTCCTATGTTCAGAGTACAGCGCTTTCTCTTATTTGATTTCATATGATTGGTGATAGTCCAGCCCTCTAGTTTATCCAGATCTCTCTGCAAGGCTTCTCCACACTTGAGGGAGCCAACAGCTCCTCCCAATTTAGTGTCTCCCACAAACTTACGTAGTATACCTTCAAGTCCTGTATCCAAGTCATTTATGAAAACGTTAAAGAGAACTGGCCCTAAAATGGAGCCCTGGGGAACCTCACCAGTGACTGGTAACCAACCTGATGTAACCTCATTTACTGTAACTCTTTGAGCCCAACCCATCAGCCAGTTGTTCACCCCTAGCATTATGTTTTTGTCTAGCTGTACGCTGGACATTGTGAGAAACAGTATCAAAATCATTGCAGAAATCCAAAAAGGTTGCATCAACTGGCTTCCCTCAGTCAACTAGATGATTAATCCTGTCATAAAAGGAAATTAAGTTCATTAAAGGGGACTTTCTCCTTGTGAACTCATGTTGTCTGTGACCAATGACTGCATTGTCCTTTAGGTATTTTTCAATAACTTCCAGAATAATCTTCTTAGTAGTTATGTCAGGCACCAAAGTCATACTGACAGGTCTGTAATTACCAGGGTCTTATTTTTTGCCCTTCTTGAAAATTGGGACAATGTTTACCAGCTTCCAATCAACTGGGACATCTCCAGATTCCCAAGACCAAAAAATAATTCAGAGAGGTCTTGCAAAAACATCACCCAGCTCTTTGAGTGCTCTGGGATGAATCTCAACAGGCCCCACACACTTACATGCATTCAACTAGAGCAGCAAATCCCACACAAGATGGGGGCTGGCTTGGAGGCTGCATGGGAAGAGACTCTGGCCTGATGGAGGAGCCCAGAGAAGTGGAATTAGCGGAGGAATGTGCAGGAAAGCACAGGTCAGAGCCTGGGATGCAGCAAAGCTTGTTTAGAGACAGAGTTCACTCCAGCAGCAATGCTTGGATGTTTTATTCTGCTTCTTTTGCATATGTATGAGGAAAAGAGTTTTGTGAGAAGAGAAGAGGATGGTGCCTTTTGTTTCCCTCCAGGCCCAGTGACATAACACCAGCTCCATGGTGACCTTAAATGTCAGGCAGGTTGAGAAGGTGACAGAACATGTGCTGTTCTTTAAGCAGATTTCTCAGTCCCTAGATGAGAACTGACTTCCAGGTTTTAGCTCATTAGAAGGCAGCTCAAAGGAACTGAAATTAGAAGTCATGTATGCAAAACAAACTGTTCAGTGTAGCAGGTGAATTGAAATGAATGCAATATAAATATTAAACAGAAATAATGACATGTGATATAAATTCTATAAATATAACAGAAGGGAATACTTGTGCTGAACATTCTGAAAGCTTGAAGATGTTAAAATACCACAGATGGGTAGCCAGACATTGCACAAACTTCTGATGCAGCCTAGTTTTGTCACTGGTTTTACACGGTCTAGTCTGGTTCTGCATTTTGCAGTAAGTTTGAACTACTGGAAAGGAAATCAAACACACAAAAAGCTTGCGTTATTTCTACAGCTTCCTGCTGAAGACCATGTCCTCTGGCTCCTCTTCCCTCTTTGATCTAGGTTAGGCTGAAAGTCCTAACATAATACTCATACTCTTTCAAAGAAATCAAAGGCCCCTGAAGGATTGTCTTTGCTACTTTTCCTTTTTGAACAGAAAACTCCTTCAGGATAAGAATAGCTGCTCTGTGTTGCGTTTGCACATCAGCTCAGCAGATCTAACCCATCTCTGGGGTCTCCACGCTCTGCTGAGCAGCCTGCAGGCTGTTACTTGGGCAGCAGTCAGCCTGTGTTCTTGCCGTGTCAGTAACGGGTTCTCCAGCTGGCCCATGGCACTGCCAGGTGCTTTGTTCCCACACCGTCCTCTGCCCCATTCCAGATCTAAAATCACAACTGTCCTTCCAAGAGATCTGTGCTTCCGCCTGTATCAGCTGTGCCAGCCTGGAAAACAAGCGCACTCTCACTGCCTGTATAAGCAGCTGGACAGTGGGGTCTTGTGCAAGAAGTGGACCCCTTTCATTGAAGCTTCTCCCAGGTAAAAAGAAGTGCAGGATTTCTAGCAGACTCTGCTTCTCAGCAGACACTTTTCCTCATTAAGCGCAGGTACCTATCATATGCTGCCATTTCGGTGCAGTCCTTTAGCAAAATCTCATGGACTTACATTAAAATATTCGGTTTAAATGCAGGAACACTGTTCTCTGAGGGCTTTATGAAATAAGCTGTTTGGTAGCACAGTAAAACAAAAATGTCTGAAAGTTTCTTTCTTAGTGCTGTGTCATGTCTTTTCCTTGATTTCTCTTTCCTACAAAGTTCAAATGAGAATAATTCTTTGCATTGAGAATACAGAACAGAGCTGTGGCTGACTACTGTTTTGCATCCAGAGGCCCATTGGTGTGCCTTTCTGCAGCAGCTCTGACTGTTTATTTGGCTATGTGCTCCCATCAGTACCTAAGTTTGAGACTGGCCCCACGCAAATCAACCGAAACCTCCCACAGAACAAAGTTCTGTTCATTCTAAGTGGGAAAAGTTGGTCTTGGTTAACTTTGTTCTTTTTCTCATTCTACTCTTACAGCAGCAGTCCCCAGATGGCACTGTTTGGCCATTTTATATGGGTTTTTCTCATTTGCTTTTATTACTTTTCTTTTTTCTTTTTTTTCTCTTTTTCTTTTTTTCTTTTTTGTAAAGTTTATAGGCAGTGCACTGTCTTTGATGAACTGCTGTATTCCTTCGTATAAAAGGAAGGGTTGCTTCTTAGGATCTTGGTGACTGACTTGATAATCTGTTGGAGTTTTTGGAATCTCAGCCATGAAATGGCTTCACTCTGTTTGACTATCAATGTTTAACAATGCTCTGCTCTCCTCAAATGCTCTTTTTCCCCCCTCTCACCTTGAATATTCCTCAACTTTTGCAGGCAACAAGAAGCTAATAGCAAGAGGTAATTGTACCTGGAGAGGTGGTATACCCCGGAGCATAATACAGTCTGATATCTTTCTTTGTAATTTTGAACTTCCACAATTCGACTGTCAAGGTTATTTCTTCCCATTTCTTTATTTCCTTCTTTTTTTTCCCCGTCTAGTAACGGGAGTGGTGAAGATCAGAATGAAAGGGATGTTAAAACAACAAAATGAGGAAGACAGACTTACTGTTACTCAGATTATAATGCTGAAGAATACCTGGTTCAAGAACAGAGGAGAAAGAGGCGGTAGGTGCTGACTGTGACAGCCCATTCAGTTCCCTTTTTCTAAGTTATTTTGGCACAAGAACTAGAACTGGATTATTAGAAAAGATGAGAGTGATGATACAGCATGAGTTTCAGTCACTTAAAGCGGTAAGATTATGCTCTTGAGAACCAGCAGCAGGAACCCTTGCAATCACCTGGAAATGCATTAGAGATGATGCAGGAGAAACAAAACAGTGAGACCATGCCAATGACAAGGTGATGAGACTACTGGTGGTGCACAGGTGCGAAGAAGCTCTTCATCTATGTCACAGCCATTCCCAGCAGACAGGAGAGTGTCATTTACTGAATCCTCCTTTGAAACACTACGTGCAGCACCAGGTCACTTGCAACATCAGAACGAAGCCCAGCGTGGCAAATCACGGTTGTGGCAGGTGCAGCACAACATGCAGTGACAGTGTCCTCTATAAAGAAATTGTGCAGAGGGAAGGAAGAACAGCTGGGAACGAGATGAGCTAAGCTGGATGACACAGAGTGCTGGCACATGAACAGGGGATCACCAGTATGTTGAGGGTGGAAACTGTTGCTTTGTAGCAACTGCAAGTGATCTTTTTTTTTTTTCCCAAACAGTCTAAGTAGCCCAAATAGCAAGGAGTGTGACAGGTTTATGGAAGATACAACACAACGGGAAAGTTTAATCATTATAAAAAGCGAAAAAACAAAACAAAAAAAAACAAAACACAACACAAAACAGAAAAAAAAAGGGGGGGAAATATCTTGCCTCCCTGCTATTACACTGTTGTTTTGGTGTCCTGGGTGTGCTGGTAATTAAACACGCAGTTGTTTGCTGCAGTTTTAAATGGAGTGGGTAATGGGAGACTTCTGTTTCAATAGAAGAGAACACTCAGATGCCTCTCCTATTAGTAGAGGCATTCAGGGAATGGAAAACAATTTTTATTAAGGGCTATATAGAAACTTCATCTTCCTTGACAATCTCAGTTCTTGGTTAGAATAATTCTTGTGCTTATTGAAAGCTTTCAGAAGTAATTGAAAAGAACACAAAGTAGTTATAGCTTTTTTTTCCTCTGATATCAGAGAAATTGGTGACCTTAGAAAATATTCCAAAAGCTCAGTCAATTTCCTTGTTGCTGTGACCCAAGACTGGCTCTCCATCTACACTTTGAGAAAATAGTCACTATGAATAGCTAAAGTATGTTCTTGTTTAAGTGTTGTTTCACTTGATGGCTGTTCCAGAAGCTGCTTTAGAAATGAAAGGAAAACTCAGACAAGGAAATTGTGTCAGTTTACAAAAGCAGATAAGCTTAACAGCCTGAAATTGGATATAAGGACTCTCTGCCTGATATCCTCTAGAAATAAGACTTACAGGTTCACAGCATCTATGTGTGTCAATGTCAGTCCATCTTAGTGTTTTAATCCACTTGCCCTGGGGAAAGAGGTGGCTGGCAAAGTGGGGAGAAGCTCACAATCACTCGAAGCACTAGCAAACTTCTGTCTTATTAGACCTTGGGAATCCATCAGACTCCATATACACTTCTTACAGCGGGGAAAGCAAGAGCTCCAGACATCTCAAGAAGGGAAACTGTGGACAACTTGGTTTTGTTATTCTGCTCGGCAATTTACTCTTTTCTTGGCTCAGCTGTGATGGGCAGGCATGGATGCTGAGACACAAGCTGGAGCCCTCCTTACTCAGGCACCATGTTCAGGAATGTCTACACTGACCAGAAGCCAGCTCCTACATCTCGGTCCTAGGTGGTCTGGATTTGCAAATACTTGGTTTGCTCCAATATTCTCCTCCAGAAGTGAACTGGGTAACTCAGATGAGGTGCTACAGTCTATTTCTGGGGCTGGGTTCCATCAGGTGATCCCATGCCATGCTCGTCTCCCTGCAACCATCCAAGCAGGCCGAGTTCCCTTGGTCAGCCTGTGCTCCCTCCAGGGCACCTGCTTGCATTCAGGTTCACCCAATGGAAGACACAACACTCTGCTATGGCAGAGGCAATCTGGGAAGCCCTCAAAGCAATAGCCTTGGGGTCCTGGCCGTCTTGGGGCACGGAGAGGAGTAGGCCCAGACACAGTGCAGAATGCCTCTGGCGCATCTGGTGGTGCAGGGGCAAGCAGCCCTTCCTCACCAGGAAAGAAGCAGCAACACCTACCTGGCAGGCTGCTAATTGGTGATGAACCTAGCAAGACAACAATCTCTAGCTACAGGGTATCAGAAGAGACTTATCCTCAAAGTACAGTGCTTGTTATCTTCTCTGAGAATGTACCGATGCCACAATGCTCATTAAATACATTGGGGGACTAGAAGGCAGCCAAGTTACTATATTCCCCCCACCCCCAAACCCTTTTCTTCCCAGTAATCTGTTCGCAGGCACGTTCTTCACAGTGCCTGTACAGTAATGAGCTGTGCTCCCTGATTCTCTGTGGCCAATGGCACACGTGAGTGAGGACCCTTGTACAGGTTCGGCTTCTCCCTTGGCGGACAGTTTGGCTATTCCGTGTCAGACCTGATAAAGTGTGAACAGTCAAACAGCCTGCACCCGTAAGGTCTGTTAGCCCTTCTCACTTCTGTCTTTTTAATCTAAATGGTTGAATTGTGTCTGAGTGTTATGACGAGCAGCTTTCTGATGCTAGGCTGGTACAGCAAGCTATCTGCCAGCAGTGAAAAGCAGTGCATGAAGACCTCTCTCCTGGAAATAAATATTTCTGATAAGAGGTTTCAGAGAAGAGGCTCATTTCTAAAAGAAGATGAGCTTACATTACATATTGGTGTTTTTTAACGTGAGGAGTGTGGTGTTTAACTGCTTATAAATATCCAGGCCCAAAGTTAATCAAAGACAGTTACTGAACAGCTGGCACCTGCAGGTGACTTCTGAAGCTAGTTCCTTTTTTATGAATGCTTGGGCTTGGAGAATGGAGATATGTGTGGCAAGAAGACTGTAAAGGTGAAGAAAGGCTTGACTGTTTTTTTTTACGTAGGAATGTTATTTCAGTTAATTCACATTTAATGGAAGAATTTAATTATATTTACTACTTCAGCCTTGTGATTGTTTATCAGTATTGCTCATAGGTACCCAAGTAAAGAGGATTTCCAATGGCGAGGGATCCTCTCAGTAGGACAAGGACGAAATGAGTGAAAGAAACCCACGTAACCCTAGGTGAATCAGGCAAACAAGGAGTGCTGGAGGGAGCAGAAATCAACACTTCCATGCTGCAGACAAGCACACTAAAGTCATGGAGAGAGACTAGCAGAGCTGAGGTGAGTAGGGGCAGATCTCTTCATTGGGGGCAGTGGTGCAGCTCCTGGGTTCCCTGAAGCAGCGCTGCTGCTCCTGCTCTGGCTGTGTTGTTTATATCATGCCCTGGTACTCTTTACTCTCACTGCCTGGTGGAGTCTCTGGCACCTGCTCAGGCACTGACTTACACCACAGAGGTTTTTTTTGGTGGGAGCATAAGCTTTTCCCTTAGGAAGCAGAGAAGGTAAGGAGATGAGATTAAAGAAGGAAGCAGTAAAATAAGGGGGCAAAATTAGCAGTAGGAAAGTTTTTAGTCAGTTTTCACATGAAAATTGAAATTGTGTCTTTGGATCTGGCTCCTTCTGTCAGTGCCTGTCCTGAAGGCTAGATGTCTGACATTGTTCTGCAGTCTGTGGAGTCTGCTAATGTTTAGGTTTGGAGGGTTTCAGGCACTTACACCACCAGAATCAGTCCAGCTACTTAAGAGTCTTTGCAAATCTGCCTTGGGGACTTGTTATTTTCTATTTCTGCTTTATCTTAAGTCAATTCAGAGTGAATGAAAAACTCAAACTGACTCAGAGCATCCTGAGATCAGTTCTAACCAGCAGCACTTGTGGGGATCAGGCAGAGCGACCCCATCTTGTGCTTGTAACTCCAGAGGAACTGCCTGGATGGGGACACAAATGCAATTCTAAGGCCATGGTTTTCTTAAGCAGGGATGACTGCTCACTTATCTGCACAAGCCTGTATAGATAAAGAGGGATAGAGATACTGCTACTAAGCAGTATAAGCTTTGAGTGCAGGGCTCTGGGGGCAACTAATGAGCAACCTCTTTCTTCAATTAGTTCTTCCTCTGTAACTTTGCTTCCCCTTTGAAAGCAGATAATTTCATATTGCAGTATGGACTACGTCTGCAGTCTAAAGAAACAAAAGACTTCCGCCAGCTCAGCACCTCAGGGGTGATGAAGAATTATCTTCTTTATGCGTGTATTTTGTATGAGTGTGTGAAGACAGACGATCAATTGTTTGATACAAATAAAGCTACTGAATTATTTTTGAATATTTTTGCTGTCCAGTTCTCTTGCATGTGCAGAAATTTCCATTCCATCTGATCTGAGAAGCAGGGTTTAAAATGACAGTGCTTTTGAATTGTCTTTCACCTCAGCAGCTGCATACCTCCAGAGACTTTGTAGCACACCAGTGTGGAGGAGGAAGATTCACACTTCAGTGGACAGTCTTTGATAACTTTTTCTGATGTTTTGCCACGGCTTAAACCAGCAGAGACCTGACATACATTCAAATTGCCAGGTACTGACGAACAGAGAAATAAGATAGGAGAAAAAATTACCGTGTGTCCTTCTGGATTTCTAACTACGTGACAGTGCTTTCAGAGCATCAGCTCACCTTTAAAAATCTCACATTTTATTAGAGTTTTAATTAACTGCTACACCACACAACTTTTGTATGTTAAAAAGGTGGCTTACACTGGTCAGCTCTTCTGCTGCCCCATTCCTGCTCTTCCTGTCTGCTACCGATGCAGTACTGAACATACTAGGGACAAGTTCGAGAAGTATCACTGATAACAGAAAAGGAGTGCTTGTTTAAACCACTGGCATGAGAAGTTGATGTGTCTGACCTTGTCAAATTTGGAAGAAATGTATGGGTTTTACAAAAACACACACCAGCACACAAACATATTCACATGCAAAATCCAGATAAATTAAGATCAGAGTAGAAGAATTCCTAAGGCAGTTCAAAGAGCTGATAAAACGCAGCTCTCCAGAAGTTGTTAACAAAGCAGCAGGTAAAGAGATCTGAGAGCAGTCCTCCACGGGAATCATTAAAAACAAAGATAAGTTAGACAAGGGGAAAGAAGACAAAGAAACTGCACAAACTGTCTGCGCTTTGAAACTGGAATAAAGGGAAACATTGGGCTTTATTTATTTATTTTCCTCAAGCAGAACACGTGAAACATAGGAAGGGAAAGAATTAGGAGAAAAGGAAAGGAGAAAGCAGACACCTTCCAATGTGCTTACCAGTTGGGTAGCAGTCAAACATTGCCCCTGTAGTTTCATAAGATGACAGTCACAGGATATAAACGAGTTGTGCATGACAGAAGAAGTGATGCCCAGAGATTTGTAAAAAAAAAATAAACAAACTGGAAATGCACAGCAGCAGATGTGAGCATATTACGCTCTAACAGACTCATAAACTCATGGACAATTACTCAGACAGACTGAAGGTCCTGTGTTGTACTTAGACTTTTTTTCTAGATATTTTATGACTGCAGTAAAATGCAATAATAATGAACTTAAAAACATGTTGCTGTAAGAACAGGCTAAATGGTCCTAGGGAAAAAATGATGACGTTTCTAAGTATGTGCTTAGAGACAGGCACTGGGGAGTGTGAAACAGATGCCAGCTAGGGTATTCATACCTGTGGAGAAATTCCTTTGAATGAACATAGAAACAGTGAATCCTACACAGGAATCTGAAGATGTAAACCATGAAGAAATATGCGGTGCTTGTGGAATTCCCATCTTACTCCTGACAGTGCTGTAATGTTTGCTAACAAAATAAAAAGAAAGACATTTCTTAGTTGCTGCTCTGCAATTTATAAATGCTGCTTGCATTAGTGTGCCTTCTATTTGTTAGTGGAATTAACTTTTCTAATTTTCTGCTTGAACAGTTTCAGCGGCTCAAGATTTAGAATAAAGCAAAAAATGTCCATTGTAAGAAATACATCTTTTCTGGTCAGACAAGTAACCTGACTCTGAGGTGTGAGATGTAAAGACATTACAGAACCTGAAGCATAGATACAAGGGCCTGGAGTTAAAGCCAGAAGTTTCCTTTCACCCCTTCCTGCTCATTTAAAGCCTTGCAGGTCCTCGCTGTACTTCACTGTCCTGTTCCTTGTCAGCTGTTATCATTTACTGAATATTAACACTCACAGGTCTTGAAAGCTGTGCTTCTGGAAATAACGTGACAATGGTAACTACAGAAAAGAATATCTATATATTCAACATAATATCTTCGCAATAGTTGGAAATGTTAGAAGCAGATCGAGGAGGTGTGGGAAATACTTTTCAAAATTCCTAACTACATGGGATCTACTGGAGAGAGGCCATAGAGAGGGCCATAGAGATGATAAAGGGCCCAGAGCACCTCCCTTCCGAGGAAAGGCTGAGAGACCTGGGGCTGTTCAGCTTGGAGAAGAGAAGACTCGGGGACTTTATCACTGTCTCTAAATATCTGAAGTGCAGGAGGCAACTGGACAAGGCCAGACTCTTCCCAGTGGTGTGTGGGGACATGACAAGGGGCAACGACCAACAGCTGGAGCACAGGAAATTCTTCCCCAACATGTGCAATAACTTCTTCACACTGCGGGTGACAGAGCACAGCTGCCCAGGCAGGTTGTGGAGTGTCCTCCTCTGGAGATACTCAAGACCTGTCTGGACACCCACCTGTGTGACCTGCTGTAGGGAACCTGCTCGGGCAGCGGGTTGGACTCGATGATCTCGAGGGCCCTTCCAACCCCTGCGATTCTGTGACTCTGCGATCTTATGCTCTCAATTTTGGGCGGCGCTGTGCAGAGCCAGGAGGTGGGCTCTGTGACCCCTGTGGGTCGCTCCCGACTCGCGATACTCCGCGACCCGCCGACCAACATGGCACCCGCCGCCGCGCGATGACGCTTCCGCCGCCCCGTAGCGGCCAGAGCGGCGGAGCGGGGGCTGCTGGGATATGTCGCCCCCTCCCGTGCCGGCTTCAAGCACAGAGCTCCACTTCCGGGTCGGGCTGGAGGGCTGGCTGGCCGGTAGCCAATAGTAGGGCCGGACAGGCAGGTGCGGTGGCCGCTGATTGGCCGGCGGCGGGGCGGGGCGGAGGACGCCGGGAGCGGGCCGGGCACGGGCCGGGCGCAGGCCGGCGAGCACTTGGAGAATGCGGCTGCGGCTGCGCTCAGGGTCCCTGGCCGCCGGCTGCCTGCTGGCCGAGGCGCTGGGAGTCGCGCTGTTCCTCCGCGGCTTCTTCCCGCTGCCCGTCCGCTCCCTGCCGCGCAGGGAGGCCCGCGCGGACCCTCCCGCCGAGCCGGCCCCGCCCGGCCCAGGTAGGAGGCCGGGTGAGGGTTAGGGTGAGGCCGGGTGCAGTCCGGTGCCGCGGAGCCCGCTTCCGACACAGTGCGGAGCAGGTCTCACGTAGGGCATTACTCCCAGCCGCGAAAAGTCGTTTAAGACACCTCAGCCGCGGAGGTTTTCGGGATGCGGGCTTTCTGGCGGCCTTACTGCGTTCCTTGTGTGACTGCCCGTTTGGAAATGCGGCCTCGCAGGGTCCTGAAGGCGTTACCGGGGCCTTCATCGGTGCCGGCACCCGGTGGGGTAGGGCTTCACCCTCAGGGACTGGCTGAACCCAGCTGCGTGTTGGCCAGGCCAGGCTCATGCTTCAGATGCTGCCTATGGCACGTTCAGTTGAACAGGGCTGTGTCTGCCCTACTGAGACTTAAGCTGCACGTTGGCTGTTGTGGTCGCTTCTTCTGAAGTGTGTGAAGTCATGCTGGGGCAGAGTGGCTGGGAGAATGTGCAAAGGAAAAGGACCTGGGGGTGTTGGTCGATGGTGGACTGAACATGAGCCGACAGTGTGCCCATGTGGCCAAGAAGGCCAATGGCATCCTGGCCTGTATTAGAAATAGTGTAGCCAGCAGGAGCAGGGAGGTGATCATCCCCCTGTACTCAGCTCTGGTGCGGCTGCACCTTGCGTACTGTGTTCAGCTTTGGGCCCCTCACTACAAGAAAGACATTGAGGAGGGAGGCAGCCTCTTCTCCCAGATTACTAATGACAGGATGAGCGGAAATGGCCACAAGTTGTGCCAGGGCAGGTTCGGGTTAGGTATAAGGAAAAACTTCTCCCAAAGAGTGGTCAGGCACTGGAATGGCCTGCCTAGGGAGGTGGTGGAGTCACCATCCCCAGCGCTGTTCAAGAAGCGTCTGGATGAGGTGCTAAGGGACATGATTTAGTAGCTTAGTGGGTAGTGATGGCGATAGGAGGATGTGTTATTTCCTCCCTACAGTTAGAACGTGGACGCAGAGTGATCTCTTGGTGTTGCTGATAAACTCCAAAGGCATTGGATTACTTCCTAAGCCATGATAGAATCATCACAGAATCATAGACTGGCTTCGGTTGGAGGGGACCTTGAAGATCTTCTAGTTCCAACCCCTTGCCGTGGGCAAGGACACCTCCCACCAGCTCAGGCTGCCCAGGGCCCATCCAGCCTGGCCTTGAGCACCTCCAGGGATGAGCACCTACAGCTCTCTGGGCAGCCTATGCCAGTGCCTCACTGCCCTCTGAGCAAAAAATTTCCTCCTAACATCTAACATAAATTTCCACTCCTAATTTAAAGCCATTCTCCATGTCCTATCACTATGACTATCCCAGACTATATAAAAAGTTGGTCCCCCTCCTGTTTATAAGCTCCCCTCAAGTACTGGAAGGGCACAATGAGGTCTCCTCGCAGCCTTCTCTTCTCCATGCTGAACAAGCCCAGCTCCCTCACCCTCTCCTCTTAGGAGAGATGCTGCAGCCCTCTGAGCATCTTTGCAGCCCTCCTCTGCCTCCAACAGCTCCACATTCTTCTTGTGCTGGAGTCCCCAGACCTGGAAACAATACTCCAGGTGGGGCCTCATGAGGGCAGAGCAGAGGGGAACAATCTCCTCCCTCTTCCTGCTGCCACCCGTCTGCTGATGCAGCCCAGGATACAGTTGGCCTTCCAGGCTACAAGCACACACTGCTGGCTCATGTCCAGCTTTTCATCCACCAGAACTCCCCTTCTTGGCAGGGCTGCTCCCAGTGAGTTCTTTTTCCAGTCTGTACTTGTATCTGGGATTGCTGTGACTAAGTACAACAATTCTCCTTTCTCAGAAGAAAGTTTGCCTGTCTCTTCCGACCAATGCACCTGTAGAATCGCATCTTGTTATTTTTCACATCCGTTGCCAATTTCAGTTCCATCTGCACTTTGGCCTTTCTGATCAAATCCCAACGTGTCTGGATGGCATCCCTGTGTTCTGTTCAGGCCACCCATCCCTGCTTCCACTACCTGTGCATTTCCTTCTCATCCCTCAGTCTGACCAGCAGGCCCTTGCTCAGCTGTACTGGTTTCCTGCCTCCTCTGTCTGATTTCTTATGCTGGGGGACAGAGCTCTTGCACTCTCAGAAAGGTGTCCTGAAAGAGCTGCCAGCTCTGTTGCATTCCTGTGTCCCTAAGGATGGTTTCCCAGGGGATCCCATCCAACAATTCCTTAAACAACCTGCAGTTCCCTCTCCTGAAGTTCAGGGTCCTGCTTCTGCTCTGTGCCAGGCCCATGTTCCTCGAGATCACAGACTCAACCAGGGCACGGTTGCTGCAGCTCAGACTGCCTCCAGTCTTAACCTCTTCAACAATTTCTGCGTTGGTGAGCACCAGGTCTAGCAGTGCATCACCTCTGATGGGTCTCTCTGGTTGCTGGACCAGGAAGATCCATCGATGGACTCCAGGAGTCTCCTGCACTGCTTACAGCCTGCTGTGTTGTTTTCCCAGCAGACATCCAGGTGGCTGAAATCCCCCATCAGGATGAGAGCCTGAGAGTGCGATGCCTTTTGTAGCCTTCTTTAGATTTGCTCAGGAAAGAATATTTGTTCAATGCTTCAGTGTTTGCTTCTGAATGCTTCACTTTGTGATCCCTGACTGCCATTGCATCCATGCTAGCTTGCCTGTGGGATGGCCGATAAAACTGTAGGTTTTTTGCCTAATAATGAGTCCCTGCAGCACATAGTTTTACAAAGTTTTTTTGTAGAACCTATAGTTTTGTTCACTGGTTGCAGAAATTCAGCTTCATTTAAAGCAACTTTTCTAAATAACTTTACCAGACATAAATAAGCACATCATGTACCAAGTGCTGCATGATGTGTCGCTTTAACCGTCTTACAATACGAGTTATTTTTAATAGTCTTATAATAAGACTTTTCACGTGGCTTGTAATTGACTACTAACTCCTTTACACCTTGATGTGCTGGTGAGTGACAGTGTAAGAGGGGGCTGATTCCTTGTAGTATCAGTAGTACTGTCAGATGAGTTGGACGTATGAGTTTCTGATCTGGTGTCCAGCAAGTTTTGCTTCCCTAGGTAAGTGGGTGGGACTCAATTATGAGAGAGACTTCTCTCCTCTGCTGTGCCTTTGTCTCCAGTTTCCTTACCTGGAAAAATTGCTATCACTAGCAAGTTTGTGAATGTCGACTTATTGATGCTTTTGTGTGAGCGGAAAGTAGAGCTTCAGAGCTTGCTTCTGAGTTTCTCTTGTTATTATCCAAAATTATCCATTATCTTCTCAACCTGTCGGTGACTTAATCAGAAACACATTTTACCCTAAGAGAATACAGAAGCCATAACTTTATTTAAAGCATATGCTGAGATGTTGATCTACCACAGTATTGTCTGGGGAGAGATCTGCAGATGGGATCCACTTTGCTTTCACCTTCATCCTTCTGTGTTGTCCCCGGTGGAGATATGGGGCCTGTAGAGGTTGGGCCAAAGCCTGCTGCTGTAAAATCAAAATGTCACTCTGTGACCAAGCTGAATGCGAAAGAAGAGTTGCTGCTGCCACTGTTAAGCCCACGTGGGGGAAAGAGGTGAGTTGAGGGCATGCCACGGCCCAGAGCTGGAGGCACTGTGCTGTGCTCAGCAACACAGCTTGTTCAGCAGATTGCAGGACTGGATTTTGGCCCTGTGGCTGCCATCACCAAACTGTCCCAACATACAGTCTTCAGCCCGGGAGGGTGCAAGTGTGTGCAAATCTTTTCACTTCCAGTTCCAGTGAAATCCTGTTTATTTCTTTGTAATCCTCCTGCTCTCTGATGGTAAGATTTGATTGAGGAGCATAGTTTGAATTATGATGTTCTGACATGCAGGACTGGGTATTAGCACAGGTCAGTGCTGCATTGTTCTTCTAACAGAAGTTGTCTGTTGGATATAGATAGCTCAGTCTTGCTAAGGTAAACAGAGAAGGTAGAGACTATTCCTCCTTACTCCTTCAAACTTTCTTTTCTGGAGTTTCTCCTTAGTTCTCACAATTTCACATAGTGCACTCTGTTCATTCTGTTTTTCATTTTTTTTGTTTGTCTTCCTAAATATTGAATTTTTTATTTTTTTATTTTTTGTGTCGTTCCTGTGCTGGATGGCCTGAAATCTCAACTTCCTCTGATTAGATTTAGTGTTTGCTGTTCTTTGCAACTTCTTGCCTCTGAATCTGAAGTTAATGAAGAACTTTGAGGCACATGTTTCTGTGGTGCAGCTTAACTTGTGTCTAGCAAATGTTAAAATTTTTGATGACTTTAAATACCGTTTTCTTTTGTTGTTCTTCTTTAGGAATAGTTTCTAACTGGACCAAAATTCCACCACCGCTTTTCAAAAAGGTTGTCATTGTCCTGATAGATGCTTTGAGAGATGACTTTATCTTTGGATCCAAAGGTAAACAGTTCATGCCTTACACTACACACATCGTTGAAAAAGGGACATCCTACAGTTTCATTGCTGAAGCAAAGCCACCCACCGTGACAATGCCTCGAATTAAGGTAAATTTCCCTTTAGGGTTGCTTAATTTGAGAAAATGGGAAAGGTTACTTTGTTTTGTATGCTCACAGTTGGCATAAAGAGCAGCTTTGTGGTGTTACTGTCAATTTGTGGCTGTAACTTAATACACTGTAGCGATGCATGTGATTCAGTTGTGATTTGCCAGGACTCAGATGTGCTTCCTGCAGAAAAGATCCGGCAACAGAGGAAAGTAGAGAAGAGAGAAAGTGCTGGTAGCTTCCACTTAAGGCACTTTGCTTTGTTTTGTTCTTTTATTTTGTTGCTCTATGGTAGGAACATCTGTGAGGATCAGATAAGGGCATGTGGTGCTCTGGGGCTGGCTTAGATGATTGACATAATCTTTTCATTTGTAATCTTGGGAAGGCAGCCTCACAGCCGTCAAATTTTCCAGTTGTCTTCTTTCCTAGAGCATTTTTGTTGGTGTTTCTCACTGCGTTCTGATAGGAACTTCTGATAGGAAATCCAGTTGGATTTAAATTCATATTGTCATAAGGAGGTTTTCGCAGATTTTAAAAAGAAAACTGTCCCAAGCTCAAGGTAACAAAAATTTGAATTTTGTCTATCATGAAAATATTTAATCATCTGGGCTTGTCAACGATTGATCTGAGTGACATTTTGTTCCTGGAAGAAGCTGAGAGGCAGAGCTTTGGTAAGTCGGCTGGAAGACCAGTGAGAGAGTGAGGAGAAGACAATCTGGTAGCTTTGGATAGGTGGACTTCGTTGCATTTTTCCAGAAGTTTCTTAATTTCTGTTTTTAACATGCTAACATTGTTAATACTGTGTTAGGTTAGTTTACTTTGGCCATCTAGACAGTCTTACTGATGATTTACTGAGCCAGTAAATGAAGCAAATATACACTGGGATACAAAATGGTTTTGCTGCCACTAATTGAGAAAAAGTAATTTTTACTTTTATGTTAAGCAAGTAGTATCTCTGGCATCAATTAGCAGCATATTGTGACAGTTGGTATTATGTGGCATGGCAGTTCATATATTCTTTTACTTTACTGTGTTTCTTGATTGAAAGTGTAATCTCTTTCCCCTCTGCATCATTACTACTTATGCTAACATTTTATTCTGAGTACTGTAAACTTTTTAGTTTCTGTTCATGCAGCTCTTTTCTTGTTTCATGCAGGCTTTGATGACGGGTAGCATTCCTGGTTTCATTGATGTTGTTGTGAACCTCAACTCTCCAGCTCTGTTGGATGACAATCTGATATGGCAGGCAAAAACAGCTGGGAAAAGAATAATCTTTTACGGTGATGATACTTGGGTTAAATTGTTTCCAAAGCATTTTGTGGAATATGATGGAACTACATCCTTTTTTGTGTCCGATTTTACAGAGGTGAGAAGCTTTTTGTAATCTCAAGTCAAATAATGTGTATACAAATATACAGTGATAACTTCTGAAAATGAATGAATGAGACTATTCTTGTCCTGAAATATGAGCCTGACAAATAAATAGAAATTGAATTGTATATTTTCGGTATCGAGAGGCTTGGATTTCAGTTCTTCATGCTTAGGCTGTTGGAAGTGTTTGGGTGACACAATAATGGGTGGTGTGTTACTTAGAGAGTGTTCGTGCCCCTATCCATGGTTCCAGTTTCGTATCATATTTGTATGAGTACTGGCCATCTTTAAAAGGCCTGCAAATAGGTTATTTTATTTTTCTAGAGGCATACTTTCTGTAGTATTCTACTGGCTTTTTTTTAGATGTAAGATGGGCATTGTTTCAGTTTGTTGGAAAAGAGGGAACATAAACAGTAAATGAAACAAATTGTGAAAATTGTTTTTCTGGCAATACTAAAAGTCAGTGGGCTAGCAGTTCTGATTCATATTTTGAACCTTTGATTTATAAAATCTTGGGCCAGTAGCCTGGTACTACTGGCATAAGTACTTTTATATAAGGAAGTTTGGCGTATGTGAATGGAAAGCACCTTTGACTGGATGTTCTGATAAAAGCCTTGTGGAAGGTTCAAGGCTTGCAGAGTGAAATAAAGCAAACATGCTGCTAGATCTGTGATTACGTAGCTCTGAAGCTTTTCATGCAGTCTTTATGCTTTCTGAGTGAGAGTCCACTGAAGAAATGAAATAATTATTTAAAAAAAATATAAAAAGCTATGTCCAACAAAGCCAATGAAGTAGTGTTGCAGGTGAAATGTTTTAAGTATTTTTAATATCCAGGGAAAATGTATGCAACTAAAAATGGATTGTCAACCTAAGTAGGAGAACTTAAGAGAGGCCCCCAAGCAGCATTTTTCCGGTCCTTCTTTCTCGCTGTGTAGTCAGTTCTTTTTGTCACCCTAAATGCAATCTGCTTGTGTTTATGCAGTAGCAAAAAGATGAATAGCGGATGTGCTTTTCTCCCCTGTATTTCTAGGCTCCAAAGACAGCCTGTACATACTTCTCAGAAGTGATACATTAGAACTGTAAAAGATGAAAGTGACTAAAAGTGTTTTGAAACAGTTTTAAAAAGTGTCTGTGGAAGCTTATCAGTTCAGCTTTCTTTGCTTGTATGTAATCTGATCCTTCAAAAACAGGAGAGATTGAAATTGAGTGAAAAATCTTTTTTAAGACAGTCTTTGATTCTACCTAGCATTGAAGTGATCAATCTGTTTTTTTTTTTTGTCAATGACTGATTCTCATTAGCTTCTGAAGAACTTTCATGAGTAGTACAAGATAATCTTTCTGCTCTTTTTACAAAAGGGAAATTATTTTTATCTTTTGTTTTCCTTTTATTTCTGAGGTTGATAATAATGTTACTAGACATTTGGACAGAGTGTTGAAGAGGGAAGACTGGGATCTTCTAATACTGCATTACCTAGGATTGGACCATATTGGACATATGACTGGGCCAAACAGCCCACTAGTGGGACCGAAACTTCGTGAGATGGATAACGTTTTGAAGAAGATCCATATTTCTCTTCTGTCAAAGGTAACATATCTTGTTCTTGGACTTAAATCTGTTTTTTATAGAGTAATGTTGTATTAATGTTCTTCAGTACAATTGCTTGTTCATAGCTAGTAGTTTATTTCTAGACCAAATTGAGTGTTTCTCTGTTACTTCTCGTTCTGTGCCTTTTTGCCAGTTAACAATGCAATGTAGCATTTTAAAGATTTGCTGTCTGACCTTAGTGACATCTATTTACTGTCTCTTCTGAACTGCTGTGTGAAATAACTTTGCCTTGATATGCAAGAAGAGGAATATGAGCAAAAATTATCTTATTGCTCATGAATTAAAATGGTTGTTCTTGCGCTTTTTAATAATGAAATTCAGCAGAAGCAATAATGGGTGTATGTAGCTAAGTCTCTCGTTTTTAGAATTATGAAGGTATACCTAATTCTCTGATATTGAAAAGTATCAAACAAAAGTGGAGGTTGTAGACAGTGTTTTTCTTATGCTAGACATAGGACAATAAATTATTAATTCTGAGTTTTTTTTTTAGAGTTGGAGATGGAAGATGTCACTTAGCTAAATAGTCTGGATATTGAAACACCATGTCTGAATTCCAAGCAACCTGAAGCTTATTTATTTTTTAGGCAACTGCAGTTCAGAGTAGCTGCTGATAAAACTTCAGTGGTATTTCTATACAAATGGATAGTATCAAATTAAAGGAGAAGTTAAAATCACCTCATGAAGGTTATAATCTCACATAATTTGCAATTGTGTGTTGGCATAGTTTGTATTTATTGCCTTTGCCAACTATCTGCCGGGCTTTGTCTCAGAATTAGAATGTGGAAATAATAAAAGCAATTTTCTTTTGGATGCAACAGGTACTGGAGATGACAAAAAGCTGTTTTGTTATGAAATGACAGTGTTTGTCTTCTGATAGCTCAAAACTGTTGGACAGGGCTCACTTATGCTTCAGTTTCTCTGCTTTCAAAAAAATAGACATCATTTGACATCAAACACTTGAAAGACTGGAGAAGAAATCTTGAATTTAACCTTCGTCTAACATTTCTCTAGACTTGAAATTTTAAACTTGCGATCTAAAATGGAAGCATAGAATTAATTTTGTTTTTTTACTAATTAACTTCTTTCCTTTGACCCTGCTCAAGCCTTAACAGTAGTCTTCTTGCAGTAAGAGTTATAAGAGGATCATCATACAAACTTATAGTAATATTTTTAAAACTAATAAAATATGAAATTATAATTACTGAAGTTTCTTTGAAGCTGAAGACAGTCTTCATCTTGAGGAAGCAGACTTCTGTCTGTTACCGCTCCTGTACTGCTGATTATCTTCATAAAGTCTGGTTCCTTTGACTCTGTGAATGGATTATTTTTATTTTTAAACTCACGTACACTTGGGTTGCTCCGAAAATAATGTCTCCCACTTACTTCCATGGAAACTACAACAGCTGCGAAGAGCACAATAACACTATTTGATAGAGCAAATTCACAGCTACAAAACTCTGTTTTCCAGCATAGCCACCACCATTAGCTCTGCAGTTTCACCAGTGAAGAGCCGGAGCCTGCATACTGCGCTCATAAAATCTGCCCCAGTGGAAGGCATCCACTGTTTCACAGCTGCTATCACAGCATCATTGCTAGGAAAATGCTGCCCACACAGTCCATCTTTCACTGGCCTGAACAGATGGAATTCAGAAGGTGCCAAGTCTGGACTGTGCGGTGGATGTGGTGGGACAGTCAAGCCAAGATTGATTCCGCAGTCTTCAAACTGCTGTGGGGCCTGGCATTGTCATGTTATAAGAGAAAGGTTGTCTTCTTCTTTGCCGTAACCCTGGAAGCCTTCAGCTTAATCAGCGTTATGAGGTAGCGGTCAGAGTTGATGATTTGTCCAAGTTCCAGGAAATGCAGAAGGATCACACCTTTCCTATTCCAAAAGACAGTGCATATCACTTTACCTGCTGAATGCTGTGTCTTGAACTTTTTCTTCCATGGAGAGTTCACATGTTGCCACTCCATGGACTGCTGTTTTGACTCTGGCTCATAGTGGTGACACCACATCCCATCGCTGGTAACGATGCGATTCAGGAAACTGTCACCTTCAGTCTTGTATTTGTTCAGTACGTTCTGACGAACTTGCTTACAGTGTTCTCTCTGTTTGTGCATGAGCATTCGTGGGACCCACTTGGCTCAAACTTGGCCGTATTCCGATCTTGCCATCATCATTTCCAACGCATTGGAGCCAATATTCAGCTCTGTACACAGTTCCCTGGTGGTAATCTGCTGGTTTGCACAGATGAGCTGATTGAGATGCTCTTCATTTTGTGGTGTGACAGCTGTGCATGGCCATCTGGAATGTGGCTTGTCTTTCTTACTGCTCTCACCACTGATGAAATGCACCACCTCCTGCCTCACTGTGCTCACAGCCACTGTTTGGGCTCCAGAAATGTTCAGCAGCATCAGTGAATGTCAGTGGGTGGCACTTTTTCTGCAGGGAGGGATTCAGTTCCCTTTGGTCCATCTGCACTCCCATGTCAGATGCCATTGTGTCAGAGTGCCCCTCTGCTGCCATCTGTCACACGGCAACAACATGGAATGGGAGATGGGTGGCAAGGTCCAGCCTCTGCTGCCATCCCACCAACATCTGCCCCTGATGTCGTGGGGCAATATCATAAAAAATAGGAGGCATTACTTTCGGAGCAACCCTTGTACCTACATACATTACATGTTCCTACATTACATATTCATACATTAACTTAAATTACATGTTCATAAATTTGGTAATGTGGCTTGCAGGAAGGAGAGGCTTCTCTGCCCAGTTTGCTGGTTGTTTGTGGAGATCACGGGATGTCTGAAACAGGTAGCCATGGTGGTTCTTCAGAAGGTGAAGTGCACACGCCGCTGCTGTTTATCAGCTCTGCTTTTGAAAAGAGAAGTGGTAAGAGGCAAAAGAACCTTGGTTTACTGAAATATCCTTTTTAGAACATTTTTCTGTCTTTAATTTATATTCTTCCTGAGAAGTACTTTGTTTATACCATGCTGGTTATCCTGGTGGTGCTGGAATTCAGCTCACTATTCATTCTACACATATCTGTCAAGGTGTCATGTGTTCTTTGTGACCTCTGTGTTGTTTAGATGGAGTTTTCATCTGTGCCACGCAGATTGTGTATCTTAGGCTGTGTAAGCACAGACAGAATTAGGTATTTCTCAGATTACAGCCTTTTGCAGTACTGTCCTACTTCAGTGCGCAGTGCTAATGAGATCTCTTGTTGTCTGGGTCATGGGATACTGGCAAATGGATAGAACTGAAATCCTGCTTCAAGTGAGTTTTAACTTTTGTCTTAGCAGTTACAGAATCAACGCTTTTGTGGCCTGGCTGTCAACACATTCTGGTGACATTTATAAAGCATAAACTTACCTGAGAGCTTTGGTCAGCTCCTTGACTTTGTTTTGTTTTTATATCTGAAGATTTCAAGGACTCCTCAGTTAATCCTTTTTCTGGCCTTCATTCTTCCATCCTAGGCAGCAAGGACAAAAGAATAGATGCAGTTTTCTCATCCTGAGAATAATAGGAAAGAGGGAGAATTGCTTGTGTTGAAGGGAGGGAGATAACAGAGGAGAAAACAGGACCATTGATTGCTACATATCTAAGGAAAGAACATGGAACATGAGTATTTCCTGTATTGACGAGACTGTTTAAAATCATTAGCATGAGATTGTCTGTTTCTGAAGCTCACTTTCTACTTTTATAATACAGCTTAAGATAAGAGGAAAGAAGGAATGGTGTGATAGTTTGTGTAACTTAAAATACCTTGCTGAAGTAACTCCTTGACTGAGTTAATCAGTGAAATGTAGTTACAGAATGAACATTTTTTTCCCCAAAATAATACTTCCACCTACCTTTCATTCTGCCTCTTGCCCATTTCCATCTGATTTCCTGCTTGCCTTATTTTGCTGGAGATTCCTGCAGCACACTGAAAGTACATTTATCTATCTGTCATTTGTAACGATGATATCCAGCTGGAATAAAAGGGATTGCTTGAGGTATCCTTCAACTCTTCAGGTAGAAAAACAACACATAGTCAAGAGCTGGCCAAAGCTCTCGGGTAAGTTTTTGCTTTATAAATGTCACTGATATATGTTGACAATCAAGCTACAAGTGTTGATTCTGTAAATGCAATTTCTTATTCATTTGGATTAGTTTCAGTTACGTTTAATCTGAACATGCAGTTTTTACAATATGATGAAATAGAGCTAGTCAACTGTCTTTTGAGAGCAAGTCTGTGGCTTTTAGTATTCCACAGCTTGCTTCTCATTTCTATAGTAATCAAAATTCTAGTGATTTCTCCTTATGATACTGTAAACAAAATGTATTGTGGTTAATATGGTAAGCCTCAAAATAGTAGTCTTGTGGGCTTTTGCTTTTTGTATGTGTTCAGAATATTACTTCTGTAGCCTTCTACAGATTTGTGTCACCCATGATTGACTAGATGTATTTGGTAGCTGGGCTTTTTTTTTTTTTTTTTTAACTAGTCAAAAACTTGCCTTTGAAGATGAAATCTGAAAATTGCTGACATACAGGCACTCATGCAAAGAGGATTTGGAGATTATAGATGGCATTCTAAACAAGTGTGGGATTAATCACAAGTAGATGAAAAATGAGAGATGAAGTTCTAATGCTCTTAACGGGAGCCTTGAGAGTAATAAACACTATATATAATAAATTTTTTTCATGTACTTAAGTCAAAACAGTCATTGCCTAGATTTTCAGGAAGAACTAAGCAAACACATGGTTAAATAGTCTGTTATGTAACTAGTAAGGCACAGGAAGAAACAACTGGCATTGCAGTCTTAAACAGTCTTAAACTTACATTAGTGAAATCTCTCAGGTTTGTAGAAGTCTGTGAAACTGAACACTAATCCTGAAAACTACAATCAGACAATGGGATCCTGTGCAGAGGCCTTTAAAGTTACTAGGTTTGCCTGCATGGAGCTCCAGGATTTAGACCTTAACGTTTTTTTACCTGACCTCTGATTCTGTTTGCCTAGCAACCTAATATAACAACAGCTAAAGATTTAATTAATGTGAAGAAGCACCTAGAATATAGCCAACGTTGTATTAGATTCTCATTGCTCGTTCATGCATAAAATTAGTCTACTGTAGTGCTTTTTATTCTTTCTAATGTAAAAGTCATCAAACCCTCTCAGGATTTATACTGAGATTTGGTACAATTAAGGTAGTCTCCTAATAATCTCTTTCCATATTTGTGCTTGTATAACATTCATGTTGTTTGTAGTAATTGCTTGCATTGAAGAGTGATATTTGCTGAGAACTGAAAAGAATTTGGCTTTACAACAGAAAGGATCGCTCTGTAGAACATTTGAAATAGTTATTCTAACACCAGTGAACATATTTTAAAAATAACAAGATGTCTAGCTTTTGCTGTGGAAACAGAATGAGTGTGCAATCAAAATACTTGTTTTTTGTTTTTGTCTCGTCCTGTTGATTCCAGGTCCTGTAACTCAGCTTGATCTTGTGCAACAGACTGATTTGGCTAGTACACTGGCAGTAGGCCTTGGTCTACCAATTTCAAGAAACAGTGTTGGGAACATTATATTACCAGTTGTGGGAGGCAAAACAATGAGAGAACAACTACGTTTCTTGCATTTGAATGGGTTCCAGCTTAGCAGACTGTTGCAAGAGAATACACCTGCATATGAAAAAGGTAAATCATGTAATCAAACAATAAGTATATGAGAGGATATTTACTTAGTAATATGAGATTATTTATATAACAGTTAGGGTTTTTTAGGTTCAAGAGTTGAAGTATGACGCTGGAAATTAGCTATTTAGTTGAGAGCAATATTCAGAGAAATGATGCAGAGATCACTCTTTACTGTTATTTATTCTGCTTCTGCATAAAGTTTTTTAATGACCAGTACTCCTACTAGTAGATGAAAGAGCAGAAGTAATGATGAAAGAGTAAGATTAAAGTAAAACTACCTGTGCAGTTAAATCTCAGTGCTTTCATATGTGCTATTTGTGAGGTGTAGGGCACTGAGCGTGAGCTCTATTTGAAGGAATAGCAAAATAGAATGAATTTTCTGGTTTAGAAAATATGCTTCAAATAATGCTGGGAAGTAACTTAAAATGAATTTCTTTCTATTATTTTATTATGTGTGAATTTACTTTGGACTGAGAACCTAGAGAAATGCAAAATTGCTTATTAAAAGTACACCTAGATGTGCACAGACACGTTTGTATGTGTTAGAAGGAAAGAATAAAAAAACAAGGTTGGAAAAAAACCGAACCAAAGCGTTCTGTGTCTGCCCTAGAAAAATGCAGTATTTGTTTAATAAGCATGATGCAAACTGCAACATAAATAAGCAAGTTAATATCATTATGTGAATAAAATTTAAGGAGTAGTCAGAGATTGAAGGAGAATATTTTACCATGGACATTAGAAAATGTTAACTTAAAGTGATTGTGAAGCTTGAAGTCCTTGTCATTTTGTCTGATGAATTGCAATAATAACTGGAAAAGAATGTAAAGTTGTATTACAGATATGAGCAGTTAAAATGGAAAACAATGTGAAGTTCAGCAAAATGGTTGTCGTAGTTCATGAATTAATTATTTTTAAAAATCATGGCTTCTAACTGTGATTAAAGCCTCTTCACGAGTCTGACAAAACAGGTGCTGCCAATGTTAGTAGTAGGACACATCTTCCGTCTATACTGATATTTTTTCTCCCACAACTGGGTCAAATGAGAAAACTCACCGTGTTGAGAGAGTTCAAGATATGACTTTTTCTGCAAAAATTCCAACACAGAGCTCCATCTGACTATTTCTGCAAGCACTGGTGAGAAGCAGACTGGAGCTTCTACCAGCTTCTGTTTTACATCTCGATTTTTGTCCAGGAACAGCATTGTTTCAACTTGTAGCTTTCCTTTGAGAAATGAAATTAAAGTTGCTCAGGATGGAAATGTGAAGAATTTTTATGCTACTTGCTTGTGAGTGTGAACTGCTGTGAGGATTGCTATTCTACTGGAGATAGGTTGGTGGCGGGGAGCAAAACACCTGTGATGAGCTTCTCTTATTTCAGTAACAGAGCCTCAGTAACATGGAATCAGATCCAAGTCCCTGTAGCTTTTTATGCAGCGTCTTAAGGTGAATTTTTCATGTTGCTGTACATGTCTTAGGGAGTCTTGCTACTCTCACGGGCTACTAGATGTGTAAGGCTGTAGCTTAATACATACCGTAGGAAACTTTGAGGACCATTAAGTTTGGCAGGGAAAAGAGATGTCTTGCTGTTTATTTAGTGTTAAGTTTCATTGACGTGGATGCTTCAGTCTCTAGAAATACTAAAGAAAAAATCTCTAAATCAGTGACTAATGCTGCCTGTAGTTCAAAAGCATGGATAAATGGCGCTTTGGGTGGCTTGTAAGTGAGGATAAATACCGTCCCACATTTCACACTAATATAACAAGATGTCTGGCTTGGTGGATGAACGGAGAAAATTGGTTGTTTGTGTTGTCAAAAGCCTTGGTAATGTGTTTGTGTCCCATAATATACTCTGAGACATAGACTACACAAATGAATATTCAGTGCAATGGACAGAAAAGTGGTTGAACTGCCAGGCTCAGAGGGTTGTGATCAGTGGCAAAGCCTGGCTGAAGGCCTGTCGCTTGCAGCAGATCTCAGGGGTTGACACAAGCCAATGCTGTTTTAACATCTTCGTTAATGTCCTTGAACACTTCATTAGTGACAGAGCATCCCTCAGCATACTGCAGGTGGTGCAGAACTAGGAGAATGATACATCAGGTGAGTTTGATGCTATTAATACTAACTGGAGAAATGGCCTGAGCTCATGAAGTTCAGAAAAGAGAAATGCATCTGGGGAGAAGTAACAGTGCAGGTTGAGTGCTGACTGGCTGGAGAGCACCTTAGTGGAAAAAGGCAAGGGACAGTGTAGGATTTGATAAACCAGCAATGCGTCTTTGTGGAAAGAAGGGCAGTGACATGCAGGGCTGCGTTAGGAAGGCTGTCATCAGCAGGTTGATTCTTCCTCTTTCTTCAGTTATGGTGAAGTCATATCTGAGGTCCTGGGCCCAGTTCTGGGCTCACCAGTATAAGGAAGACATGGATATAATGTAATGAAGGAGCTGGAACATCTTTCTTACAAGGAGAGAGGCTGATGGTGCTTGGGCTGTTCATCTTGGAGAGGAGAAGACTCAGCAGGGACCTTAGCAGTGTATATAATGTATGATGGAAGGGAATGAAGACGACTGAACCAAGCTAAACTTGATGGTGCTTGGTGGGCACCAGGCATAAACTGTAATACAAGAAACTTTCTTTAAATCAAAGGAAACTTCTTCTGTAAGGGTAGTAAAACACTCGAATGAGTTGCCTGGAGAGATTGAGGAGTTTCCTCAACTTGGAAGTCTGCCTGTATTTGCAGACTTTCAAGACCTGACTGGGCATATTTCTGAACAGTGACCTAGGTCATTGTGCTCTGAGCCTTCTGATTCTTATTTGTGGGCCATCTACACACTCATTAGCGTTGTGCGGACAAATCTTGGGCCATACCATTTGTGAATTCTATGGGTGAAGTGTGCTGTCAAGTTTTTTGAAGACAAGAAACCTCAGTAATTAACCCAATTAAACATCTCACTCATTTGCCAACTGCAAGTTGAAACTTTCTAATTCAGATTCTCTGTTAGTAAGAACTGGTAGATAATGAAATTTCAGTTGAATTCTGAGCAAAAATATGTTTGTTTTTTTTTAAATTATTATTCACAGAATCATAGAAAATCCCATGTTGAAGTAGACCTCAAAATATCATTGAGTCTAACCTTGTGTGGAAAAGGGACCCAATGTGTCCAATCCCATCTTGAAAACCTTCAGTGATGGTAATTCTGCCATGTCCCTAATGAGGTTGTTTCAGTGACTGGTTGTTCTCGCTGTACCTAGAAAATCACCCTGGGTGTCTGAGCATTTTCATACTTCATTGTAATGTGGGCAGTGGTAGGTAGCTAGTACTGTTTCCTTCGTGTTCTACACTTCACATCATTCATCTGAATGATGAACTAGTATTGTTTCTGTAAAAGGCACTTCACAGTGGAACGAAAAGCCACACTTGAGTACTGGGGAAAAAGAAAGTCAGAAAAAGAAAAGGGATTGGGCTTGGAACAGGAACAGAAGATGTGGAGAGAAATTATTTGGATTTCAAAATATAACTTGGACACGTTTCAATGTTCTGTGTAATAAAATGGTGCCATGCCAAATCTTGATTTGATTAAAGCTCATTTTAGATGATCCATTCTGGATTTCTGTATTTCCTCAGAAGTATGAATATTTAACTCCTATTTCAAGTAAGAGTTATTTGAACTTACATACTGGAAGAGAAACTTTCTAGGGAATTCACTGTTCAAGAACTATAGTAGAAAGGGCTCAGTGCACATTGGTACCTGTCTTCATGTACAGATGTTTGCTGCTGATTGAATTGTACTCGGCAGCAGATACCTGTAAGCCTCCTGCATAGCAGAATCAGCATATTTTTGGAGTATAGTTCATTTGGTAGGGACCCACAACAATCGGCAAGTCCAACTGCCTGGCCTCTTCAGGGCTAACCAAAAGTGAAAGCATATTCGTGAGTGCGTTGTTCAAACGTCTCTTGAACACTGACAACTGTGGGGCATCCATTTCTCCAGGAAGTCTGTTTCATTGTTTGATCACCCTCACAGTAAAGAAGTTTTTCCTAATGCCCTGCCTAAACCTCCTCTGGCACAGCTTTTTGCTGTTCCCTTGCATCCTGTCATGAGTCACCAGAGAGAGACCACTGGCACCTCACTCTCCATTTCTCCTCCTCAAGAAGCTGCAGAGAGAGATGGGGTGACCTCTTGGTGTCCTTTTCTCTAGGCTAAATAACTCAAGTGTCCTCAGTCTCTCCTCACAGGATGTGCCTACTAGCCCTGTTACCCTGTGTCCTCTGGACAATTTCAAGGACCATAACATCCTTTATATTGTGGAGACCAGAACTGCAAACAATATTCAAGACAGGGCTGCACCAATGCTAAATGTATTGGGAGAATCTCCTCTTTTGACTGGCTGGCTGTGCTGTATTCACTGCACCCCAGCGTGCATTTTCCTCTCATGGCTGCCAGGCACACTGCTGGCTCATGCTGAGCTGCTACCAGCAGCATCCCCAGGTCCCTTCCTGCTGAGCTGCTCTCCAGCCACTGCTCTCCCATCTGTGCCTGCATCTGGCATTGCTCCATCCCAGGTGCAGAACCCGGCATTTTCATGTTGAATTTTGTGCTGTTGCTCATTGTGCAATGCTCCAATGCATCTGGATCCCTCTTCAAGGCCTCTTGTCCTTCCAGGGAGTCAACAATACCTTCCTGTTTAGTATTGTCAATGAACTTGCTAAGGATGCACTCCACTCATGCACTTAGGTCGTTGATAAAAATGCTGAACAGAACCGGCCCTAGACCTGAGCTCTGTAGAGCACCACTAGAGACTGGCTGCCAGCCATATGTAACCCCATTCACTATGACCCTCTGAGCTCTGCTGTTGAGCTAGTTCATCACCTAGCTTATTGTGTACCTGTTCATTTGACAGTTGGGCAATCTGTCCAGAAGGATACTGTATGGGATGGTGTCACAAGCCTTACTTAAAATCCATGTTAATGTGTAAGAAGTTGTAGAAGAAAGGATTTGATGTTCTGAGTTAACGTGAGAATTTTACAAAGCAGTTATTGAATTCAGCCTGTAGTAGATCAATAAGTGTTTTGTAACAACAGAGACTTACAAACCACAAACACAATTCTTCCATAACTGCTCATGAATTGTGAGTAGACATTCACCTTCACATACTTGAAGTTCGGAAATTTTTTATTTTATAATATGCATTTTCTTTTGCTGAAAAGGTCTCACAGATAACATGATGGTTCTACTGAGTCTGATCCATTGTTGATCTACCAGGAGTAAAAACTGACCATGATTTAAGTCTTTGTGACGTTAAGCTTGTTTCAGACACTACTTTAACCCTTGCCTTCTGAAGCTCTACAGCGAATGTTTTGTCCTACTTTTAGCTAAGAAGTTAAGGATTTCAAGTTGGGAGGAAAATGTTAGGCTTGTCCTATAACAATTTCCAAGTTGTTCTTTTCCCCCTTTTCATTAACTTGGAAGTGAAATGGCATGGAAATAGCAACGATTTTGTGTGGAGCCACGAGATGGACTCAGTAATCCTTGTGTGTCCCTTCTGACTTGAGATATTCTTATTCTTTGATAATTATTAACGTGGAGTGAAACTAAACATTTCTTTATTGTACACAGTATGGATGCATGTGAATGTTCACATAGAATAATGTCTGCTGAAGTACAAGTTCCTTCTGTTCTAGACTGTGTTTATGTTGTGGTTGTATACTATTCCCAATGACCAATTTTTTAAATACCACTTGGCGTATTGGGGCACCTATAAAATCAAAAAGAAAAGCATGTCTGAGGTGCTTTTAGAAACAATACTAGTGTCCGTGTTTATGGTAAAACACAGCAACTGATCTAATTTGCTGTGTTGCTAATACATGCTCTTGAAGTTAAACTTAGATGAAGTGAATAGAATATTCATCAAGTGGATGTAAGACCCAAACTAATAATTTTGGCAGGATTTTTTTTCTTTAACCTTTGTGCTTATAATTACTATTCAGATTTTCTTCCACATGTGAACCAAATTAGTGTCTTCTCTGCCTGTCTGCAGAATCTGGTTGTCATTGCTGAATGTATCTTTTTGGGAAGTAAAAATGCTGTCAAGACTGGTCAGGATTTTTTGTGTTGCAGCTTTTTGTGTGAATGTTTAGCAATAGGAAAGCTGACAGTGAAAAGCAGTGTTAGTGATGGGAGAATAGAGCAGTGGAGTTCTCTCTTGCATCCTTTGAATTGACTTGCGTCATTGTCTGTCCACATCTACCCAATGTCATGTATCAACTATAACACTTGGTGGAAAGTAAGGATTCTGTGGAATAACCAGTACTTCTGGGAAGGAAAATGCATGCAGAACCAAAGCTACTGCTGCTGTAATTGCAGAGGACTTCTAAAATAGGATCTGAATATTTGGTTTTTTTGTACCTCCCCTGTTGTCCTCACTCAAGGTTTTGGAATAAATGTAGACAGAATAGAGTAATGCAGACGTTCATAAACTGTAAGAGAGAAAGAAAAGAAAATGTAATGTCTTTGTACCTTTATTAAAAAACGTGAAAACCTGACCCCACAGAATTAAATGGTTTCCTTATTTATGAAACGTACGGAACAGATTTTAGATAACTTTCTGTAGGGATGTAGTCTAATGTTAGTCTTGTCCTTAATCCCAGTTCTCAAGAGGAACATAGTCTTCATGTATGGTGTCAGTGGTCACTGTCAGTTCCAGAACAGTTAATCAAAACTGCATTTCCACAATAAAGTATTTTCTAGGTTTGGAAAACAGATAGGTGATTGACCTGGAAATTGTTGTGTTGTTTCTTTTCTTTCTTTGTGTTTCCTCCTGTCACAAGTTTTTCTTCTGGTCAGAATTCTTTCAGATGTGGGTAGGCCATCATGAAACCACCCTCTATTACAAGCCTCTTGCTTTCATAGGTTGATGGCAACATCAGGTTTTCTTTTTTTTTAATCATATTGGACTGCAGTCAGTCTGTATAATGTAGCAGGAATACCAAGTTTCATGGAAGAACTTTTCATCAGCTTGATAATCCTGCATGAAGCCAAACGCCTGAAGCCAAACTGTGCAATTCAGCCATTAACTTTTCAATTACTGCATCAAAATGCAGCTTATTTTGTGTTTTACTTCCTGTTACCAACTGATTCTTATAATCCCTGCAACAAAATCAGGGTCTCTACTATGTTGTGTGTAGATCCTTCAGTGGTTTCTTCAGAGAATGTTTCTTCAGGAAATTGATGATTTCCCACTTGGCTTGTGCAATGCAGCCTGGACAGTGAGTGGCTCCAGTGGAGAGGAGGGGAAAAAAGAGAGTTTTTTAAGGGCTTAAAGCACTTGAATACGTTTATCCTGGAAACCTTTTGTAAAAGTAAATGGATGTTTTAATACATTTGTCACTTTCAGAGTCTTTGACATTTTATCTGATTGGAGATTAATTGCTTTTATTCTGAGTAACTGTCTCATTATGGTCTTGCTGCAGGGAGATAATGTAACTTTCTATGTGTGAAAGAAGTTTCAACTGCTGTAACAGTTTTTCTGTAGATTATACAAGCAAATATAAAAATATGGTTGAGTCTCTAGTTATCCTCCATCCTCTTACATTTTTTTTTTTCCCTCCTATTAGATCCTGGATATGAGCAGTTTAAGATAGCAGAAAAATCCCATGGTAACTGGATCAAACTCTACCTGGAGGGGAATAACTCAGAAATACTCTTAAATCTTGGCAAAAAGGTCCTGAAGCAGTATTTGGAGGCCCTGAAGACTTTGAGTTCTTCCCTAAGCAAACAAGTGGCGCAGTATGACATGTATTCGATGATGGTGGGGACTGTGATCGTTATGGAGGTACGAAAATACATGTTTCTGTGAAAAAAGCTAAGTGCAAAACATGAAAGTTCCTGTTATTTGACTACTTAGTGTATACTCTTCAGAATTAAGTCTTTTAGGGTTTGCTGACTGTGTTTAAAGGGTGAGCATACTACTCGTAAAAGCATAGCTTACCCTTCAAAATGATTCAAATGATTTTGATACATTGCTCATGTCTTGGTGTAACTAGGTATAGTAAATGTGCAGATCATAAAATCCTAGAATGACTTGGATTGGAAGGACCTTAAAGATCATCTAGTTCCAACTCTGAATTAAAAAAATCAACAAAGCAAACAAAAAAAAAACACAACAAAAAGAACCCAAAAAAAGTCTGCAGTAAAGTTCCTACTTTTTCCCTCTATCTAACAAGAGCAGCTGCTCAGCAAGCAAACAAAACCCTATATGGCCAACAACTTTCTTCATCATTCTAAGAGTTCGTCTTTGTGCTGATAAGCCTAGAGTCCTGAAACAAGTGTTTGCTGGAAGCTGTGGGGTTGCCATTCCATATCTCATGTAGGAATAAAGATAAGATATCCCGTGTCTGGAATGTTAAGTGGTTCTTGGCAATTGATAGTTTGGGGAAATCTTGTGCGTTGGAAATAGCCTCTGTGGTAATGCTTTGGGAAACATGCTGAGGGGATACCATGCCAGGACCCTGCACTCGTATGGACAGAACCTTCTGCTTACAGTTTAGGTGATATTACTGTCAACTTTTGTGAGAATTACCGTTATCCTTTTGATGGAAATGCCTTGCATGTATAGACCATATGCCTACAAGGCTGTGTAATAGCTGTCCATCTAGTTGTGTTCAGTGCCTGAAGTGGGTAACAGAAGGTGAGTAGCTGTTTTGTGTTTCAATTTCCTCAGTCCTAGCAGGTTGTATGCCTCATTTTGTATGTGTTTTCTCTGTGTACTGAACATATTTGAGGTGGCTTTCTGGTAGACTGCTCGGTGGGCTTTATCTGTGCTTGCCTCTAGAATCATGTAGTTTGCATTTATTTCTACAGTTGAGGGCAGAAAATACATACAGGACAAAACGATTTTAGGAAGTAAGGCAGTTTCTTGAGTTTTGCACTGCAAAAACTTAAATTTGTTAGTTCCACCGTACCCATAGGAGACGTGACGGTGGGTTCTGTGCCTACTCTAAGACAGCAAATCTGGAGATGGACAGTGCCCAGTGTAAAGCTGAAGTGCTCATAATCCTTGCTTGCTCCTTTGTTTTGGGAACCTAGGGATTCAAGCTCCTACAGTTACGTTGTACCTGAAGAACTGGATTTCCTTTTTTGCAGTTGTTGGTGCTTAGTTTTTCAACAAAACAGATCTCGGATATTTTAGTTAATGGGCCTTTATCAACAGAAACATGCAGCTGCTAACTCTAACCATGAAAAGTTTGTTTGACAAGAGTTTACTCAGTGCCCCTGGAAGATTGTACAAAAAAGCTTTTTTTTGTGGGTTTTTTTGCAGTGCAAAACTCAAGAAACTGCCTTACTTCCTAAAATCGTTTTGTCCTGTATGTATTTTCTGCCCTCAACTGTAGAAATAAATGCAAACTACATGATTCTATAAGTGCCATTTATCCTGTAATTTAAATGAGAATACCTCTAAGACGTCAACTAATAACGATGCATTTGCTCAAAAGAGCTAAATTTAGATTTGTAGATAACTACAATTCGAGCATTTTAATATCACAACTGCTTTGTTCTAGTTGTAAGTCCTGTATTAAAAGGTAAAACCTGAGCCAGTATGATACTGTGAAACCTCATGCTTTCATAAATAAGTGAATTTTGGAAAGTATAATGTAAGTAAGAATGGTCAGTTGCAATGCATCACAATTTTTTTGATCTATTTTACTATATCTAACTGTATTGATGGATAAGTTTTAGGTAGAGGTTGCCACACATGAAAGCAAGTGACTGTGAGTTGGCAGTGCTCTGATGTAATAGTTTTGATTTAAATTTGTATAAACTTTGCCCTAGCACAAGCAGATTGAGCTCAGTTTAGTACTAGCTACATCTGTGCCTCTTGCAAAAATCTTTCCAGCACGTGGCTGGATTTTCTCTTTACATGTGTACATGGGTATCACAATAGTATTCACCTCCACTGCTACAGTTAACTGAGACGAAACGTGGAATCCTACCTGATAGGTGCGCAGCTTAGAACAAAGCAAAAGTGAAACTGGTAAATCAAATTAAGACAAATTAAGGACAAAATAAGCACCAGAAGAATTTGTGATCTTTAAAAACAGCATACGCTTGTGTGGTAAGATGAGAACTGTCCCTGGCCTGGGAAGCTGCTTGACTCCACAAGAAATCTGAGATAAATGGCCCTTGATAAAGTGTACTTGTCGCTTTAGGCTTTTATAGGTTGTAAGTAATGAGTCAGATTTGTTTACTTAGGAGCTATTTGGCATTGAGAGTTAAAACGCTTAATTCTGTAGAGAATTAAAACTCTTAACAGTGAGTGAAGACCATGCATGTGATCAGTCACAGCAGGTCAGGAGGCACTTAGTTATTTATTAAAATCTGATGAACTTTGCGTCCAAGCCTTTCTTTTAATAAAAACACAGTCTTTGCTTCTCCCCTTTTTGTGGCGATGTCTTACACAGGTCAAACTATCCAGCATAGTGCTTCACAGTTATTTTAGATGAAGTATGTATATTAGAGTGGTGTGGATGACAACAGTATGACTTTTTTGTGTGAATTCTGACTGTGTGTCTTAGCTAATCCTGATTGTTAAAGTATTGGTTTTCTGCTTTTTTTTTCTTTCTTTTTTCCTAGGTTTTGCTGCTGCTTTTGCTCAGTGTTCCAAAAGCTCTGAGCAGTCGGGCAGAATTTGAAGTACCCCTCTCCCCTCCACTTTTCTCCCTGCTGTTTTACTTGATGTGTCTGATGCTGTGTGCAGTTCACGTCATTGTATGCACATCAGCAGAAAGTTTATGCTATTTCTGCAGTATGTCCTGGTTTACAGCAGTTGGAGTGATGATGCTGATTTCTGCACTCATGTGTGGTATTTTATCTGCTGTTGGAAAGATTCTTGAGAATTCCAGACTTCCACTGAAGGTGAGAGCATGCATTAATTGTGGTCCAAAATGTTTTGCTCGTTACGGCATACGTCCAAATAAAGTTTTGTGAAGGAATTTTGCATGTGTGCTTAAAGGAATTGTTATTTGTAATGTAATTAGAATCATTTAAAATTAGTGTTGAAATGTGCTGTGTTCACTGTGGCGTGATAACAGATTGCTGTAACGAAGATCATAGAACTGCTTGTTTTCACATTACTTTAAGAAATGTTCTAACTAGAGTAAATCATTTTATGGTTGATTTTATGAGGTCTAAAGCAGTTCTGCTGCATCCTAATTTTATACTGTTATAAAGAGATGTTTCACAATGGCAATTAGTGCGAGATGTATGATATTTTGCAGGAACGTTTTTTAAAGCTAAAAAATAAATCTTTTGACATATATAAGCATGTGCTAACTGCTGTGTTCAATGTAACTGAGAAAAGTCAGTACTAAGCAGAGGTTAATATTGCAGTCTGTGCAACTATATGCTGGAATTCCTAAACTTAACTATAAATTCAAAATCTTTAGAGTCAGGCTGCAATTTTTTATTATTCAAGCTGTACAAGCTTACAAGTTGTAGTTTATCATTCTGTTTCTATAATTTTTGAATGCTATTTTTCTGAGAGAAGCCTTGGACTGAAAGTAATTTCCCTCTCTCCTGAAGGCAGCTTTTTTTTTCCCCCCCTCTTCAGTTTTCTTTGGTGCAGTTCATTTTATTGTATTAAAAGTGAGTAAAAAAAGGAACTGTAGTATATCATGGTGTTTCATTCTTATGCTTATATTTATTGGTAACATAGAGTTTATGCGTGTGTGTTGAATGCTAAGACTGAAGTACTGTAAATGGTCACTAATTATATCAGGGAAAGAAGTTTCATCTCAAGTGTAACTTCTAGAAGAACAGTCTTTCTGAGTGTAGATCATAATTTACCTTCGGTACTGAAAATTTTTGTGTCAAACTAGTTTTGATACCGACCCTAGTGATGTTTGTGTGGATTGTTATTAATGCCAAATGAAAGAAGAAAGCGAAATTAATGTGAAAAATCTGTGAATGAGATGTCTAGTTAGTTGTACAGTTTGTTAACGCTGTTAGTACTTAGGCATGCGTTGGTTTTCAAATGGACTCAGTTCAGCCTTTTCCAAGTTGTAATATGAGGTGGAAATTCTTCTTGGTAGAAAGTAGAAGAATATGACCTTGAAATAATAGTTAATGATCCGGCGTGTTGCGAAGAATCTTAATCTTGCTATGCAACAGTAAGCAAAAGCAACTACAGGAAACAAGTTCATTTTTCATATTTTTCATTGTTAACATTTTTTCTAATTTTAACGAAAAGTAAGAACCTAAACATGATGGTGGCCTATGCCTACACAGAGTTTACAGACTTCAACTGGCTCAAGAACGATGACAACGGATTATAGTTTTGTCCTTTAGGATGGTAGTCTCAGAGCAACTCACTTTGCTTTTGATGTGAAGTCTTCCTTATATAGTTAGAAATGCTAATCCTTTGTGACACTCGCTGCTGTTGGAGTAATGGGCTGTAGTGGGCTCTTATCTTTAATTCCATTAAGGATAAAAAGACAACTAGCCTTCAGACATCGGTATGGCAGCTCTGACTGTATGCCTATCTGTGAAATCTGTTGACAAATGAATACGATACTTTCCTTGCATGTCTAAGATCAGAGCTGGAAGGCTCTACGAAAGAGGAAGTGATACAAATCATCTTGTCCTTTACATTAAAGTGACAATCTGCATGGAGACTAGTGCTCTGCGTGTGCCTTTAGAACAGATGCCTGAAGACTTGCTGTCTTTTTTGGTGTGTGTTCCTTCCTTCATACTCAGGATACAACATGTAGGCTGAAAGTACCCTGCAAAGTTGTTATGAAGCAGCCTCATCTTAAGTTGTGTTTCAAAATTTTTGTTTGTTTGTTCAGGATTTCCCTAGGGAAAGCCTTTTAACTCTTTAAAAGGGCAGCTCCGTGCCTTTGTCATTCCTTCATTTTGTCATACCTTCTCATGTCTGGCTTTTTGTTTATTTTTATCAGTGTGGGTTTTTTTTGGTTTTGAGATGAGGCTGACCTCAGTGGCTGTTAGCACGGCAATGTTTGTTTGTAGTTTTGATGATTCTCCTGCGAGTTTTCTCCCTTTGAGCAGTCTGATCTTGTCTTCCACACGTTGTTTTTTTTTTTTTTTTTCTTTTCCCCAGTGATTTATGAATTCTTCATATGAGAGAACATATGGGATAGTGTTTGAATTGTGCTTTCTCTTGTGACAGGTAAAGGCTTGTAATTTCTTGGGGAGTTTTGTTTTTCTGATCACTGAATGCCTATTAGCCGACCATCCAAATGAGTGCTCAGAATGGACAGATTGTGTCCCATCTCAGGTTGTTGATTTCTGAGGATGGCAATGTCTTAGCCGGGTGATTTGTCTTGCTATGTTACATTTTCTACTCCTGCATTTCTCTCCTTTGTGGAACTGTATGGGGATAACAGGGTCTCAGTAGAGCTCATTACCAGACAAACACTCCTGAACTGCAGATTATGAGGTCTCTTGGACACCAGAGAGAGCCCTTCAGCTGCATGCACCCAAACACTGTTGCCAGAACTAGCAACACACTGAGCTGATCAAAGAAAGAGTGTGTGAACGCAGTCTTTCACCCCTGTTGGCCTTTTGGTATCTGCTGTGATCCAGGAAGCTTCAGAGAGCTCACTGAGTCCTCCCTGGAGCGAGCTTTGACCCAGACTTTTTGGGGCTTCCTGGACTGTGGTGGTGCTTCAGGGGAATCTGGAGCAAAGAGTCAAGGTACAGTCTTCTCTCCTTCCTCACCATTAATTGACTTTTCTCTCAGTGATAAATTTAGAATAGGTTGTTACCACGTATTGCTTTACAAGTATGAGCTCTGCATTTTTAGTTTGGCTTGAGTCTTAGGGTGTCATTCCCATCTGTTCTTGGCACATTTACATCCTTGCTGGTGGGAGGCAGCTGCTGGTGTGAACAACTGCCTGCAGGTGGCTTTGTACTGCTAATACAGCTGCTCTGTCAGTGATCACAGCAGCAACTGCAAAATGTCTCCTAGTATTCAAAGCTTGAGCTGGGTGGAATGACTGTCCTTATGGAACAAAGTAGTTGTTATGACCCTGATGAATGCAAATAGTTTCATCAAGGAGCATATTAAGTGTGTGTGAGAGGTCTTTATCCCTTCTATTTTAGTTGTCTTCCTTCCTTACCTTTGCTTTCCGCTTACATCTGCCTTTGAGAACTAATTGAGCAAAAATAGACTGGTTAGAAATGATATCCAGCATATTGCATCCAGTTTTGTATCTTTGCCTCCAGCACCTTACAATCTGCTTATAAGACCACATCAGTTATAGCTGTACACCATCCAGGGAGAAAGCTCCAAAACCCAGTCCTCTGTTTCTTGAAGAAGGATGTGTCAGCAGCAGCTTGTCCGCTTTTCCTCTTTGGTACCAGCTGTTGAGACCCATCTGGAACTTAAGAAGTGGGAAGAAACTTTATTTACATGTGCAGTCTGGTGTCACTGGCAGTAACACTTCTGCCATTTTAGGAAAGTGGTTGGATAGTGTCTTTTGAGCACAAGGATGCTTATTCTTCTGTCACCTTGGAAAATACCTGCATTAGGCAGTACTGGAACAGTTATCAACTCAAATGTTTCCTATTTAGTCTGGAAAGGTCAGGGAATGTGTAAAATTGGTGCATCATGAATCATACATGTCTTCTGCAGTTTTACCTAGCTGGGAGATTGGGACATACCAGCAAACGATCAGCTGCTTCAAATTGGTAATAAATGAATGAAGAATTTTTCAACCGTGTTTTCAAGATCTACCTCACCCCAAGGCTGAGGAAGGTACAGGTAAAAAGTACTGGATTCTCTAGTCTGGGGCTGTATTTTATACCTAGGGCATATTTGAAGATGTGGGAAGCTGAAGTATGTGTTATGAAGGCAGACATGACTTTGTATCCAGACCTGTAGAAAATGATTTTCGTCAACCCATTTTCATCCTACTTTTTAAATGATTGGATTGCTAGATGCAGAGCTCATCTCATAGTCAAGTAAGCTTCTCCATCCCTGTTTAAGTTCCAGAGCAAGTTTAAAATATGTTGCATGTTTAGTAACTAATTGCCTCCATTCCTGACCTGTAAAATCAGTGACCCTGATTTACATTTTTACCAGTCTCAGGCCTGTTGCAGGAAAGGTAGCGGTGGCTTCTTGCAGGTAGCTGTTTTTATGAAAATAGAATGTGAAAGTGAGCAGAGAATAATCCAGTGTTGGCTTCATTTGTGGGCATGAGAGATTGCTGATGGGTAATTGGAGGGCAATCAGTAAAATACACACACAGTTGTGTCCCATCTTCCATCCCCTTTTCCAGCAGAATATGTAGACTTCAGGGGAGAAATTGATTGTCTGTATATACTCTCTGTCGATCTTGAAGTGCCTGCTATTAGAATTAGGAGTATTATGATGCTAAAGTATCTCTGAATCCAAGTGCCCATGACCTGTGCATCTCCACAGCGTGAATCTGCATTTGCACTCCACATCTGAAGCAGTTCTGAAGTCCTGTTTTCCTGATGTCAGGAGGAGAAGCCTGAATCGAGGTCTTGCCATTTTAAAAAGCTAAAAGCCTTTTCTAAGCTTATGCTATATGGTAAACTGCAGGTATTTTAAAAGCAATTAAGATAAGCTCTGCTGTTAATGACTTCAGAGCTTTTTTTTCTTTAAATTGTTTCCGTTCACATCTAAAGATCCTTTCAAGTGGCTCTCATTTGTAATGCTTTTTTTTCCACTGTGACTGAATATAGAAACTGATTACCAAGTTCATGAATTTTCTGAAGCCCAGTGCAGGCAGTGTTAGCATCTGCTTCCTGGCTGTTATTTATAGGTTCTGATTACTATGTTTCTAGCAGCACCAGTCCCTTCTTTTAATGACACTTTGGGTTTTAAATAATTCTGCAGCACTTTATAAGTTCCAGAAGATCTTTAAAAATGTTAACTTCTAGTTCGTAGCATCACTCTAATTGCATGGCAGTTTTTTAAGTACAGTATTTACTACTGCTGCGAGATGCATTTCTTTCCTATTTCTGATAGAAACCAGAATCAGTAGTTTTATGAAAATAGAAACCGTAAGTTAAACTTGTCAAATGCGGTTTTTGAGAAACTTCATTGTGCACTATTGTTGTGTTTTTTCAGTACTTAAAATATCCTCTTTTTATTTTAAAACACTCTATTCATTTTTTTTCTTTCTCTGTGCAGAATTCCATACTGACTCTACAGATAAAATATTTTATACAATTGTACCTAAAAATATATTTGCTTTTTTTGATTTGAGAGGGGAAAAAGGGTGATCAGATGATGCCGTGACTGAGTAGCTCTCAAAAATGACCCCAGCCTGCTAAAATGTACCAGAAGCAAATGTGTTCTGTATGTAGTATTTACTATAGGGGAGTTATCATTGTTAGAAACAAGACTGAATGTAGGGAGCTTAAGTATCCAAAGTGAATCAAATGATGAGTATTTAGATTTTGGGTGGTGGTGGATATGAAAATGTTCCATATCTGGAAAGCAGTTGTACAATTCTTCAGGCATTAAATATGGATGGTTAATTATTGTGAAAAAGAGCTTTACTCTCAGCTGAACAGAAGGCACATAACTGGAATTGGACCTGGAGTATTATGTACTGAAGGTTTTGTTTCAAAGTGAAGAAACTAAGTTTTATGAGCAAGCATGCTTATATTCCATTGTTTGTTTATTGGCAGCTGTGCAGGCTGGCAAAAGATATTCAGAGGTCTGTTTCCTTAATTCTTAGTTACTGATGTCTGCACATCAAATATTAAAGCTATCCAGTCTTGGCAGATTAGACATTTAAATTGAATGCCTGCCATTTAGACGTCTCGTAAACTGAAGATTTCATATTAAATTTGTGTACCAAGATAGCGGTGCAAGTCATACAAGTTATTTAGCATCTGGGGTGTCTTCTAGGTTCCTGAGAGCTAGAGCTGCTCAGCAGCTAGGAACTCAGAGCAGTGAATATTAGGGTGGGACCTACGCTTCTGTGCCTGTAAAACAGGTCTAAAAAGTAAGTAATCTAAGGTCAGTCTGCATAAAAAACTGTAATGATAACATTCCTAATATAGCAGAGCTTATATGAGGGATTACCAGTAAACGTAGAAAACCTTGATAAAGACATTTTCAGTATTTCTTAGACTGTGTAGGCTTAGGAGATTATCATTTGCAGGATAATTTTTCAGCTTGCGTAGATTTGCTCAGGTGATGGACTCTGGTCTGAAATGTGGCTTACCAATAAATGCTGTTGGACTTAACCCTTTGATGTGACAGTAGGAGTAAATTATTTTCACTATCCCTGGAATTATTAGTCAGGCATGAAATGTGGCATTCTAACACTGGGACATCTCTCACTAATGCCATAATTTTTAGGAGGTTGCTACGTTTTCCCTGTTGAAAATACATAATTTTTTTCAGTTTATGAATTTAATGTTTTGCCAAAAGAACTTGCTTTCCTGTCAGTGGTGACAACCACCAAATACAATACAGTGAGCTTTATGTGGGTTTTATTTTGTGTCTTATTAAGGAGACAAATGAATTGTGTTGAAGAATGGTCCATTCTCATTACCTGAGAGACAATCCTTTGTCTCTGCAAGCCAGTGGTGCTTACCTGCTCACTCATCATTTAGTTGGCCAAGAGTTTTAAGGTCAGCGTGGTGGAATTATTGGAGTTCAAGCTTTCCATGGTTCAGTGATGTACCTTTCATCTCTCAGTCTTTGTGAACTTTGTGGTCTTTAGTTTCTGCACGGACTACAGCTCTATCCGGTCCTTTTGTTCTGAAAGGTAGTTTGTTTCTGATTTGCAAAGTAGAATGCTAAACAAAAAGATGTGATCTGCAGGGCACCAAAGAAATTTCAAATGCTAGTTCAGTTGTAGGCCTGTGCAGTTTTTGAGATGATGACTAATTCTGTGATTTTTTTCATTATTACAATTATATAATATTTTCATTATTATAACATGATGTGTAACCTCTTCTTGTTCGGTTGTTCTTCTTGGGTCAAGTGTGGTTGTTACCCTCTCTGTGCTGCATGGTCTTGATTACTGAACAAAAACATATGCTACTGTCAGTAAATCTTAAGTGTGACTGGGACTTCAGAATTGCATTTAGATGTTTGGGGCAATTAGTATGTTTATATCCACTTTCCTGTTACCTGCTCCCAGATTAGTGAGTTTCTGTCTCCTTCTAATATAAGTGATTTAAACAGTTCAGGAGTTGTAGGACATTGAGTGCATCTGTGACTATGTTCTATGTGTTATTTGTCTCTGTGAATATTCTAGGCTCTTTTTTCAAGTTTGTAAGATCAACAAAGTATGGTTGAAGTATGTACTTGAAGTTAATGTGAAAATGGTTTTAGAGATCTTTGTTCTGAAGTGAAAAGGACACGCAAAGGTTTGGGTTTGTCTTTTGTTTATCAAGTGTTTGTATCAGTAGAAGACACGCTGCTTGATGCTCTGTTATAGAGGAAAGATTAATGAGAAAATAAAATACTAAGTGGCAATTTTTGACAGTGCCTTTCTCAAAATGCCTCACGAATACATTGCTCTATTTACAAAGGTGTGTTTGGTAGACTCCAAGGCTTGAGCATTTCTCCTGCCTTTGTGCTGGAGCACTGCCCAGGCTCCCATCCCTGCTTCCAGCTCAGTCTTCTAGTCTCCCCAGGGACAGGTTTCCCTCCTGCTCACTTCTGGTTAGGCTTGAGATTTCCTATCAAATTAAACACAGGCTGTCATAGTGCAGTAGATTAAGTTTAGCAGAGGAAAAGATAAACACACTGAGGTCTCTCCAGCCATGCCCCTTTGACCTCTCACACATGCCAGCCCCTCCAGTTCCAAACACAAGGCCCACGAGCTTTGTGGCCCGAGGCTTCACTTGCCACGGGACCTGGCAGCCCTCGCATGTGGGACAGAGAGTGAAGCTGTGCAGAAAAGCAGGTAAGAGAGGCTTTGGCAAGATATGGCAGACTGCAGCCATCAAGCGTAGGGTGGCCAGAGAGGTGGCTGGCTGGCGCCTGCTCCTGTGTGACTGGCCTTTTTTTATCTTTCCTCCTCTCTCTTTGTACTTCTCTCCAGCCTCTTCCTCTGCATCCCCATCTCCACTGACTTTGACATGTTCCTGAAGCATTCTGTAGTAGGTCTGCATAGCTTTACAGTCTGCATGGCTTCACAGTCGTGCTCAGATACCTATCATACTCATGTGCTCTCCATTTCCCCTTATCTGTTACAGAGTCCAGGCTGATGCTCTTCAGATCTGTGCTTGTGGTTTCTTAATGGCCCATCAATTAATGGCTAAAGAGTTTTGGTTGTCTTTACTGTCTCCCTTAGTGCTTAACTTATCAGGCTTCTGTCTCTGTGTGTTTTGTTAATGGATTTCCCTGTTACTTCCCCTTCCCTGTGAGGTGAGAAGGTCCTTAACCTGATGACTCCAGTGAAACATGCTCTCACATTCCCCATACCCTTACACTATTTTTAGCCATGTCATTTGGGACAATGATGATGGAGCACTTTGAAGTAGCTGCTGTGAGCAAGAAATCAAACTAATGGAAGCATTAGACCAAAAATGTTGTGTTTTTAGGTAGCCACAGCATGTGAAGTAAATAATAGTTCGATAAGATTTATAACAGATTTTGTGATGACGGATGCATTTCATGATAAGCAAGGATAAGAGGTACATCAGACTGCCTGCAGGTAAATTTCATTAATTTGAGTAATGGAACCTGTCACTATACTCAGTTGAGAACATCACAGACTTAACCTGTTAGAAAACTACCAATTGTATCTCAGATTTGATTTCTGCAAGACTTCTGTTTTTACTTTTACAAAGATAGAACTTGTTTCAAATCTGTTGTCACGGGGCAGTAAGGAATTTGAATCAGTTCTGTTGTAATTATTCATAAAGTTTCGTACCTTAAACAGAATGCCATTTTAAACAACATGATTATGCTGTCATGCTAACTAAATAGGCTACAATAAAATGAGCCTTTCATAGATTTGTGGGATGTGTCAAGGTAGAAATAACTTGTCTCACTGTTTATTTTGTTAGAAGATATTGCTGTAAGCATGCTTTGAATGCTTTAACAAGTGAGGCTTTTATACGCTTTTACCACTGTTGCATTTTTTTGTCTGCAGAATCCAGTTGTGTCCAGTTCCAGCTGGTCAGAAGTAGATGTGCTGATCCTGGCTGGAACAATTGGCCATGTTTTGAGTTTGGGGGCAAGCAGTTTTATAGAAGAGGAACATCAGACCTGGTATTTTCTTATCAACACCCTTTGTTTGGCACTGTGTCAGGAACTTTGTAGAAATCATTTTCTTCTGAAAGAATGTGACTCTCAGCATGGCACCACTGTGAAACAAAATTTTGATGGCATCAGAGGAGCCTCAGAATGCAAGAATATAGATGTAATTGCAGCAGGTGATTCAAAACTAGGCAAGACTGTGTCTTCAGCTGAATTTGTAAAAGAATCAGATAAGTGGATAAGCTTAGCAAGTCCATGGATCATTCTTATTTGCTGTCGACTGCTTCGATCCTTGAATCAGACAGGAGTTCAGTGGGCTCATCGGCCAGACTTTGGACACTGGTTGACAAGGTGGGTATCTGATTTATTTTCATACTTTCGGTCTTTTTAGAAATTAATATGTGTTTTGTTTGGTGAAGTATGTGTACATTTCTGTACAATCTCTTGATAGAAATTGCTGTAAATGTGAAAAGGATGTAAACAGCAAAGCAGTATAAGGAATTTTTCAGTGCAGGAGTAATTCCTTGTGTACTATCAGTAGATTATAATCTTAGCCCTGCACCATGACTTATCTAATTAATGTCAATTATACACGATAGGTTTATCAGAGGCAAAAAGTAAACATTTTCCGTGTGTAAGTCAACAGTGGCTGGTTTGGGAAATTAAAAAGCACTTAATAGAATTAAACCCTTAATTTTAAAGCAGAAGGTTCTGCTCTTTTCCAGACTTCATTAAGTTGCAGGAGAAGGTGCTGCACATGGAGTTCTTCCTTGTCTGTCACAGTCATTTAATATGTGGGTGGAAAACTGAAGGAATTTTTCAAATGTAATATGATGAACAGAGAAAGGGAATTTCTTAAAACTTGAAGCACACTAGAGAAAAGCTTTTACTTCTTCTAGTGCCTTTTAGTATTGTGAAGAACTACAGCTGCTATTCAGTGATAAAAAGTACTTGATGTTTGAGCTGTTTTCTGTATGTCATCTGGTGCATGGAGTAGCAACACCTTGCAGCTGACTAGTCAGGGTTTTGCAGACAGCAGATGGGGAGGCTTTATGTAAGATAAAGAGATTTCTTGCCAGTATCTTACAATATGTTGATGAAATGTCATTCATCATTCATTAATAGCGACATCAGTAAATGAACTAATATGGAACTGGTTACATATCGGCAGCTTCACAGATAAAAAGCTAATTGCTGTGACAGGCATGAGTGCTGAAAGACAGGATTTACGAGGAGGTTTACTGCATTAGTATAGTTGTTCTGTACCAGAACTTTCACCCTACTTCCTCTTGTGAAGAGGTGAGGGATTGAGGAAGGAATGTCATATCCAGTACTAAATCTACATCACAGAGAACTCCTTTATTATGAGATAAACTGGTGTGTCACCGGTCGTATAGTAAATACAGGATTCAGTGTGATTCAGTGCTACTGGAAGGTTTTTGTTTGTTTGTTTTTTAAGATTAATCCTCAGCATCTTCCAAAGATTTAGTTGCCCATAACTTTCTGGTCCGGATGTGTTCTTCAGACTGGCAACTCCTGTTTTTTGGAGTGTACTGGTGCCACAGTGCCATGGAAGAAGAATTGATATTCTTGCAGCTAAAAAAATTATGTTTGTTTCAAAGATGTGCTTTTGCTGCTCTCTTCCCCCAGGAATGTTTACTGCCATTTGGAAATGTTACCAGTCTTCTAAGCATGGTGTCTGCATACCTGGACTAACCTTCAAAAGATCCTGTCCCACTTAAGTGTGCCTCCACCTCTGACTTTGTGGAGCTAAGTGTATCTGTGTAGAGCAGCAGACCCTGTTGCAGAAGGAACTCAGAGAGACAGCGCAGATAGAATGTAATCTGCAGCTAGGTCAGATGCTTCTGGGCTTCCTAAATAATAACAAAAGCTGGGAAATCCTTTATGCCCAGTTCTAGCACTGTTACCTATCAGGAACTTCCAGGCAATTCACTCAGGTCAACTTTTGATTGTCTACACCTCTTCTGGCTTACTCTTTTTTTCTTCTGTTTAGAGGGTTGGGGGAGAGAGGAGAATATTGTTTTGTTTTGTTTTTTCTACTGTGAATTCTAATTTGTTCATTTTGCAGAATTTCTATCCATCTTTGAAAATAACAGAATCACAGCGTGGTTGAGTTTGGAGAGGGCATCTAGAGGTGATCTCATCTGATCCCTGAACTTAAATCAGAGCGAGGTAGAGTAAGTTGCTCAGATCCTTGTCCAGTTGAGCCTTGACTACCTCCAAGCACAGAGAGTCTATAGCTTCTCAGGGCAACCTATTTTTCTCTGCCAACCCCAAAAAAGAAAAATTGTTTCAGTTAAAACCTAATTTTCTTTATTTTGTGTCTGTTGCCTCTACTCATTTTGCTGGACACCACTAAGAAAAACTTGGCTTCATTTTTGTCACTCTTCACCTCCAATCAGGTTGGGTAAGATCCATGCTGAGTCTTCTCTTCTTAATGCTATATAGTCCCACTAGTTTAATCTTCTCCTTGTATGACAGATGCTCCAATCCCATCATCATTTTCAAAGTCCTTCACTGTACTTTCTCTACTGTATCCCTGTCTTTCTTTGTACTGTGGAGCCCAGAACTGGACACAGGACTAAACAGAGGGAAAGAAACACCTTGTTTGACCTGCTGGTAATGTTTTTCCTAATTCAGCCCTGAGTGCTGTTAGTTGTCTTTGTTGCAAGGGCACAGCTTGGTGTCCACCAGGATGCTTAGAGCCACCTCTGAAAATATGCTTTATAGCTGGTCAGCCCTTGGCTCATCATGGTGTGACTGTTCCTTTTGAGATGCAAGACCTGGTTCTTGTTGAGATTTCTGTTGCCCGATTTATCCATTCTGTTGAGGTCCCTCTGAATGGCACACATCCATGTGGTATACCAGCTGCTCTTCCACTTCTGCATTTGCAGACTTGCTGAGGGTGCCCTCTGTGCCATCATCCAGGTCATTACTGAAGATGCTAAAGCATATTGACCTGAACGTGAAGCACTGGGGTTGATTGCTACTGAGTGGCCTCCAGGTGGAGTCTGTGCTGCTGATCAGAACCCTGTGAGCTGGGCGTCTGAGCCAGTTTTCAGTCCATCTCTCTGTCCACTTACATCATCTGGACTGCATCAGTTTGCCTGTGAGGGTCTTGTAAGAGGTGTAAAAGCCTTGTTAAAGCTGAGATAAACAACATTACCTGCACTCCACTCTTCACTGAGCTAATCATCTCAGCACAGAATTCAATCAGGTTGGTTAACTACTACTTCCCCTTCATAAAGCCATAACAGTTATTAAAGCTGTATGTCTCCCTCATCAGAGGAGCTGAAGTACTGACAACTAGATATCAAAACTGAAACCAGTTTCACTGGTGAGCTGCTTCTTGTGTTTCCCCCTAATTATAGCTTCACATCAGGTGTATTTGCTTTGACTTGAAGCAAGCGGAAGAGAAAAGGTTGTACAGCTATAGTCATAAGCTGTGATTGCTGGTTTGGCAACAGTGGTGTATTAACAGAGCTGTTGCCTTACTAGACAAGGTGCCTATTGTCTTGCATTTCCTATCACAGGCTCATTATTTTACCAGCACAGCTGTTGCTCTGTCAGTGTGGTGTACTAGCTCACTGAAGTGATATGGCTGAAAAAATGTCCCAGGGTGGTGTAGGAAACTTGTCTTTCAGGTGGATCATGTCCCACTGTTTTACCATGCGGCTCAACAGACAAATGTTCTGGCACAATACATGGACTGGATTAGTAGCAGGAGGAATAAGTGTGCAGGGCAGCACTACCACTGTTGAAACTCATTTAGAAAAAAAATGTGGAAGTATCCACATGTTCAGAAGTGCAGCATACATAAACATTTTTTTCTTTCTGTCATTGTCAAGCATTGCTTACAGAAACCAGCTTGCCTGTCAAATGTGATTGAGAAGGAATGAATGATTCTTGAGCTTCTACTTTTTCAGTCTTTAAAAAAAAAAATAATTGAAAGTCCAGAGTGCATTACCATGGCAGGCTAAGATGATGTGTAATTGGGGCTGCCACGTTTCTGCCTTCTTCCTTTCACCGGTGTAACTGCTTCTGCAGTGTTCAGAAAGCATGAGAAAGCAGAACCCTGGCACTGGTTGGCTCAGGCTGCTGTGAAACTACATCCTGACATAAATCACAGGAGCAGGTTTTAGCTTAACAGGAGAATATAGTATATGTCACCATGCTAACATGCACTTCAGTTGCTTTGTGTGGTTAAGTTTACACTAATAGCAGCATTTCAAGCGTGCGGTTTTTGGACATGAGTGATAGATGTAGATGGGGTAAAACCTGTCTGTGGCCTGAAATGGTTCATTGGATAAGCTTCAGGAAGATTAGTCAATGAATCAACTAAATCTTTGCACATCCTCTGCTTTGTGAGGTTCCAGACTCCTTTTTCGTCAGCATGCTTGCATTTTCTTTGGTTAGAGATTTTATTGTCTTTGTTGCTTCTCCTTCACAAGAGAATGATGTGGTAGGGGTGCCTGTTTCCCTAATGCTTTGATCAGGATTGAGATGATGTGATTTCTTTATAGCATCAATTAAAAGTTGGTGATAAGCTGAGTTGCAGAAAGCACTTATTCCTCTTCCCAAAATGCATTGCTAGCCTGTAAGGTTGATTGTTTTTCTATTTTTAGTATGTATTTAATTTGCATAGTTGTGTCTTAATAGCACATTTTCTAGTAATGTGGAATTAGAACCTTACTCAGATCATGTGTATCTTGCTAGTTTGAATTAGAGCTGCTCAGGCTTTTTCTAGACAGGCTTCTCTTTTCTTTTTAAGATAAACTGATGAACTGAACGGATGGCAGATGCAAAGCACAGAAAATCAATTTACCTGTAGCATGTTGAATTTAGTTATTAGGCATACATTGAACAATACTGAAATCAGGGAAGTGTTCTTTGTTATTTGCAGAGAGATTCTGCAAAACCTGCAGAGTACATAAATATGCTTCAATGGGAAAAAGTGCAACAGAAAAAGATGAAGTAGATGAAGCAGAAGAGAACATACGATTCCTAAATTTGCTGAAAGTAAGGTTTTCTTTTTAATTACTTGGTATTCAGATAGCTTTCCTCAGGTATTTGATCCTGGTCAGAACTTGGAAGGTGTCAGAGCTGCTACAAGGCTCACTGTGGAAGGGATGAAGGAGTCAGTGGCAGCAGCAGTTTGTAGAGAAATGACCAGAAGCTGCAGCATAGGAAGATATTTTCTTCAAATAATTTACTTAACTCCCCCAGCACATACTTTCCCTCAAAAATCTATTGTACTATGTGACTTCTTTGTACTTTGTTTTATGCTAGTAATATGAGAGTAAACAATTAAAAGGACCTTAAAATTTGATTCATATGAGTATTTATAGCTCTTTTCACTCCACTAGTATTTGCAGGAGTGAGGTGAGGTCAAAATAAGTGGAAGGAAATGTCTTCAGTTTACATTCTGATACCAGAACTATGAAGTGTAGACCACCAGCTGTGACAGTAAGAGCATACAGACAAAGTTGTTCCCCCCCCCCGTCCAGATTCTCTCTCATTAAACTCTTGATACTTCAGTTTCCATTTTGTGGTTTAGGCAAACACCACTACATTACAGTTGAGCTAGAGCAGCATGTTTCTGCTTGGATTTCCTGGTCTGATGTCAAAACCTTTGAGAATTTTGCTAAATGGATGAATCTCTGTGTTGAGCAACTACAGTTCTCTTTCAAACTACATGCTAATTTAGTGTGTACTTAGCTGCCTAATTGTAAGAACCTTGGTTGGAAAACTTGGAAACTGTAGGTGGTTCACACTGACCTGACTTGCTATAAATACTTTTTTGTTTTTTTTTCTTCAACAAACTCTATGAAGCACCAGAGTAGGTTTTTTTTTGTAATAAGTATACATGGTTCAAAAAAAAAAGTCCAAAACTGAAACCACAGAGGATTGTTATCAGAATACATGGGCACAGGCTGGATGTAAACCCCTGTGCTAGCAGTCAAGAATGTGCCATTAGTGACAGTGTGCTCATGTCTTTAAACATACCCTTGCTTTCCACTGGGCCTTCTGGGCCTTCTGTAAGGATTCTCTATAGGGAATGGCAAATGTTATGGAAAGTCTTGCTTGATATAGCACTGCTTGTTACTTCTTTCAGGTAGGAATATTTTAAAAAAATTTTTGCGTTACGTGTTAGTTTTGTGTACAGGAGTCTGTTAAGAGAAGTGTATTGATATGGATGAAGACTAAGGTGATGGTAATGTGCTGTTGTTTATGCCTGATTTGATTCATCTCACTGTCATAAAATAAGTAGTGAAGGAGAATACATTCTGAAAGCTTTTAAAATTTACCACAAATGTTCATTTGGAAGATGCACTGGCTACTAAATTAGTTCTTTATGTATAGGTCATAAGCAGTGATGGATGCATTATGTTCACAGGTTGCTGCAGCAATCCATTAACCCCTTCTACCTTCTCTTCCTGTAGGAGAAAGATACTAGTGAGGAGAAACACCACATTATATAACCTATAATGTTCTGATTCATCTCACTTTTCTCTGCTGTTCTGCAGAGAGCAGTGCAGCTCCTGGGAGTCCTGTGAGAAGTGCTTGACTGAGTCCTACAGGGAGGACTAACAGGGCAATTTTTCAGCCCTGTATCCTTTCCTCTGTGACTTTTGCAAGCACAATAGCTGACACAACTATTGGTCAAAATCCTGATAAAGCATATGCCATCATATAGCAAAGTAGACCTGGTGGAATTAGTATAAATTCAATTAAATCAAAGGTAAAACTGGAGTTTCGTAAATGTGATGAGTGTTATTGTAGGCTCAGCTCGGTGTTGGTTTGCTGAAGCTAATGATCCTTTAATCGTGACATTCTGAAGTGTGGAAGACAGAGATGGAGCACTTGGTTGTTATGCTTTACTAAATGATGTTCTTGGAAGAAGATAAATTAACAAAATTAGTGTTTCTGGGTCTTTTGAGATGCCGAGCATATTTGCAGTAGGCAAATTTTAGCAACTTTTGGATTATAAAGGGCTTTCTGAAATCATGGAGCTAGCTATGGTAGGGATTAACCACAGATCTTCTCCCTCTTAAATTTTGCAGTACTAAGTGATATCACTTTAGATGTACATATACAGCTTTTGGAAGCATGTTTAATGAAATGCTCTTGGTTCTGTAATGACTGTTACATACTTAGGATGAGGGCTAATAAAACTGTGTCTGTACTCTTGGGCATGATGCAGGTTCTTTTTCTATCCTTGGAATGTATTGATCCACTACAAGGTGAAGTAGTTGTGTGAGAGAGTCGTGTTGTGTTAATACATTTGTCTGTGTATATTTTTTAAACTATGCAAGTATATTTCTAGTCATTATGGCTAGATAGTATTTTATATGTCTAAAATTAAACAGTACAAATGCATATGCTGTTGTTTAAAAATGGAAAATAATTCCTTAAAGCAAAAATCTTTTATGCCTTATGCTAGAAAATGAAATGCTGTAGTGTAATTAAAATGTACTATTTCAAAATGTTTGAATGAGAAAATCCTAGTTTGAAATCCTTAGATCCTTTTCCATTATGCAATAAGCAGCTCCGTTTTTATATAATTAAGAGAATAGCTAGTACATGGTGGAACACAATAATTACACTTAACCATGCATCCTTGAATAGAAAACCTCATTAATAAAATCAATTTTTTGAAACTACTGAAATACTTTACCATAGCTCTTGGAAAGTTTATAACAGATCTCAGTGCAGTAATTAATTTGGAAATATGCTGCTGTAGCTAAGGCTCTGTCAAACGTGTTTAGCAGTAATTACAGTGATTTGATGTTTTTTTGTTTGTTTGTTTCTTTTTCTGCAGTTCTGAACATAAATCTGAACTCTCCCTCTTGGCTGCAGTTTCCCTAGTTATGATCTTCTTTCTGGTTCAAAGAAGATGCTCCCTGGTTTCAAAAATTGCGATGGCACTTGGGCTCCTGGGAGTCTACAGTTACCGGGCAGCCATTGGAAATGTCGTATTTCCATGGCAACATGACAGCAAAGATATTTCAAAGTAAGTTAATCAACAGATATGTAAATCTTTTTCTAGAGAGGTGTTAACACTTTCCATATCAGGGGATAGGGTGAAAGGGGATGTCATGTTTAGGCTGGAATCAGATGCTTATGAATAAAACTCTGTTTTGTATATGGCTGGCACAGTTTTTGTGATATATACATAATTTTGAGTCTCATTAAGTATCTTGCAACTATGTCACATTAGAAGTCAGTCAGATAAGGACTAATCTGAGGAATAGCAGTAGTCATTCCCTGCATTTTTGCTACAAAGAAACTCCAAATACGCCATCTCCTCTTATTTTAGACCTCTTTGCCATGTTTAGCAGAGTGCATGTCAAGCTCTTAGCTATTTGCTAGTCTTGAGGAATGCTTATACAGTAATGGAGAGTGTTGCTTTTCTGTATCTTCCTTTTGCTTTTGGGTAATTTGTAATGTATGGCTGAAACAAAATCCTTCCTGGGGCTAAGCTATGCTGTACAATACATGCTAAGGAATTTTGTGTGGATGGTAGATTTCTTACAGAACCAGTCACTGTAACAGTAAGGAATCTATTGGCATTTTTACCAATGACTGCTTCTGGAACTGAGCTAAGCATCTTTGTTTTCTCATGAAACTTTTTATCATTGGATTGTACCTGGCTCAGTAGCATCAGGTTTTTGTAAATGTCAGAGCTGTGGAAAACTTTCATCAGAGTTGGTAAGGGCATTCTATGAGGAGGGAGAGGATCATGGAAGAGAAGTAAAACAATTGTCTTATGAATACAGTAAACTTTCACACTCATTTTTAATTTGATATGGATACAGGTGGTTTCTTTTGGGTCTTTTTAATTAGAGGGCAGATGCTCACAAGATATGCAGATAGCAAAAACCCTGCAGGAAAAGGTCTTAAGACGTGCAGATCAGGTTTGCTAACAAGGCGTTTTTTATTAACTATATTTGTGTGTATGTATATGCAGATGTATTTACATACATTCAATCTTTCCAAATACTGAAGACAGTTCTAGTTCTATATTGTTGTTAACATTGTGTGTTCGTTCTGCTAGGTGTGAAAGTAATCTGAGAATCACAGAATCATAGGGGTTGGAAGGGACCTCTAGAGGTCATCTAGTCCAACCTCCCTGCTAAAGCAGGTTGCACAGGAAAGCATCCGGGAGAGTTTTGAATATCTTCAGAAAAGGATACTCCTCAACCTCTCTGGGCAGCCTATTCCAGTGCTCTGTCACCCTCAGAGTGAAGAAGCTTTTCCACATGTTCATATGGAACTTAACATTTTTCAGTTTGTGCCTGTTGCCCCTTGTTCTGTAACTGAGCACAGCTGAAAAGAGCCTGGCCCCATCCGCTGGACTCTCACTATTTAGATGTTTGTAGGTATTGATCAGATCCCACCTCAGTCTTCTCTTCTCCAGGCTGAACAGCCCCAGGGCTCTCAGCCTTTGTTCATAAGGGAGATGCTTCAGGCCCCTAATCCTCTTTGTGGCCCTCCACTGGACCATCTCCAGCAGTTCCATGTCTTTCTTGAACTGGGGAGCCCAGGACTGGACACAGCACTCCAGATGTGGCCTCACCAGGGCAGAGTAGAGAGGGAGGATCACCTCCCTTGACCTGCTGGGCACGCTCTTTTAAATGCACCCCAGGATACCATTGGCCTTCTTGGCCACCAGGACACACTGCTGGCTCATGGCCAACCTGTTGTCCACCAGGACACCCAGGTCCTTCTCCACAGAGCTCCTTTACAGCAGGTCATCCCCCAGCTTGTATTGATGCATGTGGTGTATGTGTAGNCCTGCACTGATGCATGTGGTTATTCCTCCCCAGGTGCAGGACTCTCCACTTGCTCTTGTTGAACCTCAGCAGGTTCCTCTCTGCCCAGCTCTCAGCCTGCCCAGGTCTGGCTGAATGGCAGCACAGCCTTCTGGGGTGTCAGCCACTCCTCCCAGCTTTGTATCATCAGCAGACTTGCTGAGGGTGCACTCTGTCCCTTCATCCAGGACACTGATGAAGATGTTGAACAAGACTGGACCCAGCACCGACCCCTGAGGAACACCACTAGTTACAGGCCTCCAACTGGACTCTGCACCACTGATCACAACCCTTTGAGCTCTACTAGTCAGCCAGTTCTAAATCCACTTCACTGTCCACTCGTTTTTGCCACACTTCCTAAGCTTAGGAACGAGGATGTTATGGGAGACAGTGTCAAAAGCCTTGCTGAAGTCAAGCTACACAAAACCCAGTGCTCTCCCCTCATCTCTCTAGCCAGTCATGACATCGTTGGAGGCTACCAGGTTGGTTGAGCATGATTTCCTCTTGGTGAATCCATGCTGACTACTCCTGATAACCTTCTTTTCTTCCACGTGCTTGGAGATGACATCCAGAACAAGTTGCTCCATCACCTTCCTATGGACAGAGGCGAGGCTGACTGGCTTGTAGTTTTCTGGGTCCTTCTTCTTGTCCTTTTTGAAGACTGGAGGGACAATTGACTCGTGGGTGCAATGCTAATTCATAGTCTGCAGGATTTGGCTCCATGTTTGAAAGTGTTTTTGGAAGCATGTCTGATTTCTAGGTGTGACCTCTGTTTGTGTGTTTGAGTAAAGTTCATCCTTGAGTTCATCCTTGGAGCTGTGATGAAAAGAAAAAACTGTAGTGTGGGACAGAACATTAAATACAGCAATTGAGCTACAAATGGAATGCAATTAGAGAAGTAAGTGGAGTACTTAAGACAAAAGCCTTTTCTGAGAACTTACTCATTCTGCAGTCATCATATTGATTTTAATTACAGGAAAGATAAAGAGCTTTTATATTATTTCACCTTAAATAAATGGTGAATATGGTAATTTGCGTAAATTATGTCAGATGTTTATAAATCTCTGATTATATAGTGATTTAAAAGGTGCTCTCAAGATTAATGAAACAAAGCTTGAAAAAACAAAGCTTTATTGTAAAGTATAGCGGTCTTGTACTTAAAGCACAGCTTGAAATGAAGTGTATGTTTATCTGGAAGCAATTAAAAATTCTTTTTTTAATTGAAATATCTTTGTGTTTTTGTGAGTGAGTGCTGACACTCTGCAAGACTTCAGACACATGTCTTGTACACCTTGGGACGCTGATACTCTGTAGTCTATGTTTTCTTTGACCTTGGGACGCTGATACTCTGTAGTCTATGTTTTCTTTGATTCTTCTTTAGACAAGAAACTTTCAGGGGTGGGACTCAATGGTTCTTACGCATTCTATTACCATATGCATCCAATGAAGTAGTTGCCCCTCTGGATGGAGTGGTGTTTGTGGTTATGGAATATCCCCCAAACCATTCCTGCTGAATGAAGCAGAACCTGCCACCTATAACTGAGCTAGTCATGCTGACATACGGACTTCTTAAACCTCAAGTGCGTGGCCTGATAGAGCAAGCATGGTTTGTCCAAGATCACTAACTCTTTGAACACAGTGTCTTCTGCAGGAGTCCCAGAACAGCATGCCAAAAAAGATGGTAGACGTTAGCAGATTTCAGATGTTAGTTCATGTGTCAGTATAGTAATTCTAGCTCATCTTGATTAGATGTCTGAGGTGATAAATGATAAAAGTCGCCATCATGGGCAAAACAAGGACTGTCCTTCAAATGTGTCTGCAGGTGTCTTTGTCATATTTGTGACGTGAAATGGAGCCAGATCCAGGTGCAGGGATAGCTTTGCATAAGGCATTCTTTTTTGTCTGTACATATTCACTGCATGTATAATGCTTGTTTATTTAAGACAGAATCTATGCTCTGAAATCCCATCTTTCTCCCCTTTACTGAAAACAAGTGTTTTCTCCAAGTGTGACAGCTGCTGTAAGGTGGATGAGACAATTGAAGTGTGTCCTTTCTTTTATAGCTTGCATTAAGATAATCTCTAAATTAAAAAATGAAAGGAAATAATCTGGCCTTCAATTTTTCTGAGTTCCTTTTTGTAATAATAGTTTATGCAATAAAAAAGATGAGTGTGTGCTATATTGATATGAACAATAGTGCTTCTGTTAAGAAACTGGTATTCTGGTTTTAATTTCACAAAGCGATTAATCTTATTATTTCACTTAACTCATTTAATATTAACAAATATAAAAGTTTCGTAAGATTTTGTTTCTAAGTTCATAGAGTGTTAGAGTAGTCTGGGTTGGAAGGGACCTTAAAGCCCATCCACTTCTGACCCCCTGCTATGGGCAGGGCTGCCACCCACCAGCTCAGGCTGCCCAGGGCCCATCCAACCTGGCCTTGAGCACCTCCAGGGATGGGGCACCCACAGCTTCTCTGGGCAGCAGTGCCAGGGCCTCACCACTCTTACAGTAAAGGATTTCTTCTAATGTCTGACCTAAACCTACCATCTTTTAGTTTAAAACTGTTATCCCTTCTCCTGTTGCTACACTCCCTGGTAAAGGTCTATCCCTAAACCTGCGTGAATGTATATGAATACTTTTTGATAATAATTACATCAGAATTACCAGAGATACTGAAATAACGGGGCACTTAATTTCTGCATTAGCTGGAAACACAGGAGCTCTGTGAACTTTGCTGTTTTTTTCTTCCCTGAAGCAACAAGTCTTTATGCTTTACAAAAGAATTAAAAGGACTTGGTATCTCTGGGAAAATAGTGTTATTTTCCCTCTTGCTCTTTGGTTCTCTTTCGCCAATATGGAAAAGAAAGATTCAATTCAAGTTCTTGTGTTAGAAATTATTAAAGAAGCACGTTGGAGAATTATATAAACTGAAAAGGAGAAATCTATTTTTAGAAATTTTATCTCATTATGTTTTCTGTAGTCGGCTAGTTACACTAGGTGAAACTACACTGTTATTGTTTTTAGTGTTGTAATCTAATCCTCCATGTATTTTCAGTCCACGTGACTCAAGAATCCTCACGTCTGGGTGAATTGTATTATGGTTGTAGGAGACCGTGCTCATTCACCACTCATGTACAAAGGGAATAATAATCCCTGAGGAATTTTCTAAATGTATTCTAAATTGTAGGTGTGTGCATAATGTGAATTTCTATCATTCTGAAGATTTAAAAAAAAAAAAATTATAACATAGGATTTTTAACACGCTCATTAGATGAGTTCTTTGGATTACTATTACAAATAGCTTAGCTCACTAATGTGGTTTGTGACTCTTTCTCCAGTAAACATGAAGACCATCAGTGTGTTCTGATGGATGTTTGCTTTCATTTTCTTTGTGCCTCGGGCCTTGATCTTTAAGAGCAGTGGGTCACAGTTTTTAAGCCTACTGGATCTTGTCGTTGTCAGCTTTTTCAGCAAGATGCTGTGTTTTCTCCAAAAGCTGACTTTCATTGGAAAGGTAGAGACAAGTCAGTTTATAGGTGTAATGAACGTATCTGTAGATGCTAATTACACTTTTAAAGTATTCATTTTGTTTAGGGATTTAAAAAATGCGTGTGATGTCAAGGGAAAATATGCTAGTTTTTATTATGTATACAGTTGTGTAAGGTTACAAAATATCTGCGGACTGCAGGAATTTTGGACTGAAATAAGGATTTTCAATTGCTATCACTTTTTATTGGCTAAAAAGAAATATTTGTGTTAATGAGTTCTGAAAAACTGTTGAACAGCTTAAAATAATGCTTCTTTTAAGTCAGTTTATTTCGTAACATACACATTTCATATTACTCTAAGGAATATTTTTTGTGAAATCTTTATGCTATGTAAGTGGAATATTTATATGAATGTATTTATAGATCTATATCTTGAATAGTAATAACACATTTATTTTGGTTACATTAGTTGACATTTTGTTTTATTTTTATATTTTAGGTTACATTAGTTTTTTAGCACAATCTGTTTTACTTAAAGTTGCTTTGGAGGTGTTGTGATTTAAATATGAGCCAGTTTTAGAATTTTCATTTTTGAGAAAGTCCAAATGGCCAGTACTAGCCTTAGAATTTGGCCTCTTTGGCAGAGCTGAATAGACCTCTTGAATCTCTTGAAAAATACTTTTTTTGATATGTGAGATAGATACTAGTAAGTGACTTGCATTTCTGGTTTATTTGCTTATTCAGATATATATGTATTATTTTATTTCCTTTTTAGGGGGATAACTGAAGCTCGTTTTGTTTATGTCTTTGTTCTTGGAATAGTCTTCACTGGCACTAAAGATTTACTAAAGTCGCAGGTTATTTCTGCAGACTCCAGCATGAAGAGTACAGGATTATGGGAAGTGTATAGTGGATTGGTTCTACTATCAGCCCTTCTCTTCAGACCTCACAACTTACCAGTCTTGGTATTTTGTCTGCTGGTACAGACAGTGATGACGAAATATATCTGGAGACCTCTGAAATTTGATGCAGCACAGATAACCATCATGCACTACTGGTTTGGCCAGGCTTTCTTCTATTTTCAGGTAAGCTGAATACTCTCCCTGCTATGGGGCTGGGAAGGGGAATATTTTTCAAAAGAAATGTTATTCCTGGTAAGTGAAGTGCCAGTTAAGTCTTGGAGTGGGAGAGTTCACTGAGTTCTCAGAAGTATTTCGTTTTTAACTGTACTATTAATGTTTTTGTCGCAGAATCAAGGAAAGGTGTGTACCTTGATAACTTGATACCCTCAGTGCAGAGTTCCACAGTTGTCAGGATATTAAGCACCTATACGGTGAGGCTTTGGTCTGTCTGTGGACTTCCTAGGTACCACTATGGTGGTAGTAAACTGAAAAATATCATCTGAATTGATTAATAATGATGACAGGAAGATGTATTTTTGTGCCTGATTGTTGAGGCTTCCAAAAGCTTTGGTAGCATCATAGTATTTTTATATGCAATTTAAGATTGAAGGGAAGCTCTGTGTTGTAGTAATGCATCTTAGGAGAATCCAAACTAACTGCTGTTCTTACTATAATGAATGGTGTCATCTTTCCTGAGGAGTCTTAGTAATTTCAGTAATGTTGTTCTCGCTATAGCAAATAAGGTTGCAATTCCACAAAAACTTTTTTTAGCATCAAAGCTGGAGAGGCTCTTTGCACTTAAGAGCTGGAAATTTGGTGGACTGTCCACCACACTTCCACACTTAAGTTGGAAACTTTGTGTGGTAGACTGTCATGAGAGCATTAGTTAAGTTGGGAATCAGGTTGTTAGTTCTGGTTTAGGAAGAGAGGCCTTCTGTTTTGTTGCAAACTTTCAAGGTAAGGGCTGTGTTGGCTTTAATTGGAGGCATGGCTGAGGATGTTAAACTGTGGTCAGTTACCCTAAGTTAGCACTTAGGATACTTCATGTGGTTTCTAGTCCTATTAGCACAGTTTGCTCTGGGAGTGTACATCAGGACAGAGATTTATTGATGGGCATACCATCATCATGATTCATCCCTTCCTACCCAGTTTTCCTTCTACCTCCTGCTCCAAGGAGGTAACATTTTTTGGTTGAATGGCTTTTGCATGTTTTGAGCATTACAGTTAAGACAGCCAACTCAGATGATTGCCTTCTGAGAGCAGCCCTTAGTGGGGCTGGAAAGAGGCTGAAGGCAGACCCCTCTGCATGCTGAGATATTCAACAAAACCAGCTGTCAGAAGTGTAATGGTGGGTAGGCTGACAAGAAAATCTTAGTTATGGAAAAGATACTAGTAAAGAATGATTTTAATGTTCTCATGAAGCATTTATTTTCAGTGATGATGAATTCTTGGTAGAGTTGGCTGAGAATTTCACAGGACCAATCTGCCAATCTAAAGGTGGGTCGACCAGATCAGGTTACTGAGGGCTGTGTCCAGTCTGATTTTAAATATGTGCATAGATGGAGACTCTACAACTTCTCTGGGCACTCTTTCTCAGTATGTGAGCAACCTAACCACTAAAAAAGTTTTTCTGATATTTAAACAAAGCAACTTACATTTCAGTTCATGCCCATTGCCTTTTGTCCTTTCAGCAGACCGTACTGAGATGGCTACATCTTCTTTACTCCCCTTCATTATGTATTTATAGACACTGTTATGATCCTTGCTTATCTTTCTCTTCTCGAAAGTAAACAGACCCACCTCTTTCAGATAATGTTGGTATGACAGCTGCTTTTTTTACGTCATCATTTTTGTGATCCTTCAGTGGACTCACTGCAGTACATCCATGCCTTTCTTTTATGGAGGAGCCCAGAACTGGAGCCAGGACCACAGGTGTGGTCTCACCACTGCTCAAGAGAGGGAATGGAGCATGAACCTCAGACAGCTAGCAATGCTCTCCCCACTGCAGTCCTGCTGTTGGTCTCCTATGACCGAAGGGCAAATGGCTGGCTGATAGACAACATGGAGTCCCTCAGGACAACTTATGTCCTTCTCTGCCACGCTGCTTTTCTAGTGTTCATCCCCAGCCCCATCCTGACACATGATTTTGTTCTTCCTCAGGTGCAGCATTTGACATTGTCATTTGTTGAACTTCATGAGTTTGTTGTTAGACCATTTCTGCAGCCTGCTCAGGTGTGCAGACTTGCTGAAGGTGTCCTCTGTGCCATCCTCCAGGTCATTAATGAAAATGACCCCAGTGTGAAGCCCTGGCATTAACTGCTAGTGAGTGGCCTCCAGGTGGGGTTTGCATTGCTGATCAGAAGAACCCTGTGAGCTGGGTGGCTGAGCCTGCTTCCAGTCCACCTCTCTGTCCACTTACATGATCTGGACTGCATCGGTTTGTTATGATGTTATAAGGAAAGTAAGGACTTGAGATAATACACTTTGTGTGGAAATGCAACTTTTTTATTTTCTCCAATCTGAGTGCTATAAAAAAAAAATTAGGAAATAACCTTTGTGGGAGAAGTTGCAGAAAGTTTGGAAAATGTTCAGATGCTTCAGAAATAAATTATCGTGGTACATCTTTGCATGTGTCTGTACTGTGCCAAACATCTTTTTTTTTCTACAAAAACAAATGTATTTATTCTATACTACTGAATTTATTTGTTCTATGCCAATAAGAGAGAACAGTTACATCATATAGGACATGTGGGTTTTTTTAGTGGTTTTATACTGATGTTGTTAAGAAGATGTAAGTGCGTTTTAAGATTTCTCCTCCTAACATAATGACTATTTTTTTGTGCTTTCTACTACCCCTACAATCAGGGAGCTTAATGGTTTTTAGAAGATTAGAAGAAGTCACTTCCATTTTAATTAGCTGCACATTGTACTGTTGGATATCCTGCATTTGCCCACCAACCTTTGGGACTAATCACATCTAGCATGATAGAGATTTCAGCAACCTTGAAGATGTTTTAAAAATGAGCTCTGATGAGGGAGTCTCTGTACATAGACATCATGCTACTGAATCACAGCATCCAAAGCTCAGAAAGGTACTCCATTGCTTTGTTGTGAGATGGATTGCTTGACTGTTCTGTATGCATCCCTTGTCACTCCAAGATCTGGAGAATGGAGGGTGATAGTTAATTCTCAAAGCTTCTAGAAGAAGCAGACCAAAGCCTCCCACCCTCCCCGTGCCATTTTCCTTCCCAGACTGGTTTATTATTAAGTTCAATATATGAAACAGAGTAGACCCAGATGAGGAGCTGCGTTGTATTCAGTCATCTGTCTGTAAACTCCAGTTCTGAAGAGATTCTTCTGAATTTAGCAACTAATTAGCAAAATTTTTGTTTAATTCATATTCTCTTCAGCACAGGAAACTTTAAAAAAATGATCAATTTCGGAAGATCTCGTCAGCAGTCTCTTGCAGATTTTTTTTTTTTTTGCAGTCTACGCAGAAAACCAAGGTCTATACCTACTTGTTCTGCATGCCCAAGATAGAATGGAATGATAAATGAATAGCAGTGGAATGGAAAGGATTTTAGAAATAACAGTTTTGATTGTGACCTTTATAATCCTAGAGATGTTTTGAAAATAGAGAAATCAATTCAGCTAAGGGAAAAAGTGCTTTAAAATTAAAGGTAGGTAGAATTATCCTCTGTTCCTCACTCTTAGAAATTCTTCAGTTACTCTGTAAAAATGCTGTAATTACATTTACGTTAGATTCCCTTTGTAAGGTGGGGATAAAGAGTTTGACCAAAATGCACCACTTCAGATATTACCTTGGTTCGTTTATTCTGTGGTGTAGAAATTGCTCTGTAGCTATGGGCAGGAACAAACTGAATCATACAAGGCAAAAAGGTGGTGGGTTGGTTTTTTTTTTGCAACTTCGCAATTGAAGGCAATTATTTGATGTGCAAACTATTACTGTAGAAAAGCAGAGAGTAAGTGTTGGTAGCTCACAAAATTACATGAACTACAAAAATCCCTCAAAGTCTAGTCAAAGGTCTCTCTTCAGTTGACAAGTAGCTCCCATTTTGTATTGGGAATGTGTCCTGTTCGGGACTGTAGCTCCAGGGATGGAAGAAACTTCTTCTAACAGTTTTGCTGGAGGAAGTTTACTTATTACATAGTATTCTGATGTAGACTATCAGGAAAAAATGAAAATCTGACAACTGACAAAATCCACTTCTTCCTTAATTTTCTCTCTATATATTTAAGTTTCTTCTTCTCTTTCCTTTGAGTCCAGAGTCCAGAGCACAAACTACTTGTTTCAGGGAAGAACTGTTCAGTTTTTGTAGCTTAAAACCAGGACTGGAGTGTTTAGTTGCTGTGTATGGCCCTTACTTATCTGTCAATCATCTGTTAATGGCACTTAATTGAATGGCCATCATTGAACTATGAATTCGAGATTATTATGTGGTATTTCCATACCATATAAACAACAGATGAACGCTCATGGATTTCTATGCAGTTTTGTACACCTAATCTGAAAAAGACCTGAGTCTCAGCAACACTTACACCCTCACAAGTGTGTGTTACAAAGACTCTTTTCAAGGCAATTCAGGTTCCCATTTACTCACAAATCAGCTTTTAAGCGCTGAGGTATATCTCAAGAGAACCATAGATGAGAGACCTCAAGAGAAACCTTACAAGGGCTGTTATGTACACTTCTCAGCAGTTCCTGAATGACAAAAGGTGTAACTCTGACAGTGCCCATGCTTTTCTTGATGTAGCTTTCTGTTTTGGTAACATTTTAATTGTTTGCATAAAGCATTTAATCTTTTTCATTTACTTTGTGGAGAAAAAGGAAGAGCTTTGCTTGGTGACAGCTTTGGGACACCCTCTTTTCTATGCTTCCAGTGAAGATACACTGTTCTTGTTGAGTAAACTGCAAGGGTCCTAGATTTACCAACTGCCTGTCTTGGTGATGACCATCAATACTGAGGTCTTAGATTCTGACTGACTTAGGAAGGGAGTGTATTTCAGAAAGAGAATAACGTGTCAGTTATACTCAAAAAGAAAATAAGCATTAAGGAAGTGGCACTGGGCTGTTTCTGCAAGACAAGTCCATCAAATCCTCAGCTTCAGCATTGACCTGTGATCAACTTGCCTTGGTACAACCTAGTCATTCACTTACCACCTGATCAATATACATCGTTGCGTGCTGGGGGAGAGATGGAAAGGAAACAGAACTTTATTGTATAGGCATGATGTCCACGGCTCACAGATATAAATGTCCTCTCTGATTTCTTTCCTCAAATCTTTTTGTTACAGGAACTGCCACCATTAAACTGTCTGGATTCAGAGTTGCTGTAGATTTTTAATTTTCAGACAGGCATAAAGATCTTATGTAGCATACAAAAATGTTAGTACATTTATGGTTGACATACAGGAATTGAAAAACACTGAAACTTGCTGCTGATGTAGATCAGATTGGATACTAAATTTAAACTGTGCTAGCTAAATGAAGCAGGAAAAGAGAAATATAAACTAAATATAAAATCCATCTGGAAATAGGAGAGAGATTTGGAGAACTAGTTTTTGCACATGTCCTGGTGTGACTATGAGGAGAATGAGATTTCTTGCTCATGTTTCTGAGTCTCCATTAAATCTTGGTAGGCAAGATGACATGTAATGACAGAAGCAGGAACTCTATCTTACTAAGCGTGGAGTGTAAGTGATGGCCTTCTGAATAGGATAGTGAGTAAAAATAGCTTTATTCAGGGTAGCATATTTAATGAATGAGGCAGGATTCTTTTGAAAAGTATTATAGGATCCTTAATGACTTTATGGAGCAATAGCAGTGAAAGTCCTACGTGTGCAGAATAAGCAACGTTCATATGAATAGGTTGTTGGATTTTTTTCATTAATCAATCCATATAGTTCAATAAAGTGGGGGAAACAAGCTGCCCAGAGAGCTGTGGATGCCCCATCCCTGGAGGTGTCCAAGGCCAGGTTGGATGGGGCTCTGGGCAACCTGATCTGGTACCAGATCTGTAGGTTGGTGGCCCTGCCTGGGGCAGAGGTATTGGAACTTAATGATCCTTGGGGTCCCTTCCAACCCAAGCCAGTCTATAATTCTATGATGAAGTTCTTGATTGTGGAAGCTAATATTTTGATCTTGAGTAGCAATGAAGGAAAAAAAAAAAAGGTTTGAAAATGTGACTTGAGCTTAGACCTGTTTTTGCATTCTACACATTATCTGACAATGTGAACCTAGAAAGGCTAACTTGTTAAACTGTTGCAACTTATATGGGAGGTGCTTACATGACACACTAACTTCCTTTAACTACTTTTTATTGCCCTTTACTAAGATTTTTATGAGTACTAAATATGGGAAAATGTTGCTCAGGTAGGTTTTGCAGTCCTTCACATCCTGACTGTGTAAAGTCCTGAGCCAATCTGGTTAAGTCTTTTATGGCTGAGGTGCTTTCATCCAAAGGCAGTGCTGAAGGATTTGGGAATTCCAGACTGAATTATCCTTTGTTTTCATGATCCTGTGTTATTTATGTGAAGTTAGGTAAGACTACCTTGTTTTTAAGTCTTGTTTTAGTAGTTAGCATCATTGCTTTATTTAATGCTTTGTGCAAATAAATGAAAAGAAGCAAAGTTAAAAATAATCCACTATTGACAAACAGATATGGAGCTGATACGTTCAGTCAGCACCATATTTATTTGCCTGTATACTTTTGTGAGTTTCTGAACCTCTTGATGAATTTGTCCACAAACTTGAATGATAGATTGATTGTTTAGTTTTAAGCCCTGAGTTGTTCACATCTTTTAACTCATCACTTACTTCCCAGAAGCATCCTGTATCTTTGTCATTGCTACTTGCTTTTCAAGATGCAGCGACAATATAAATAAATATATTAGTTGTCTCTCCTAGCTGTAGCATCTCCTAAATATATATATATATGTTGCTGCAAATATTTCTTAAGATATTTTAGTTGACTTAAATGAAGAATGAATGACTTAATGAAGAATGAATGACTTAAATGCATAAATGAAAAAATGAATGTAACTGATTTTTTTTTTTTTTTGTTCACATCCTTATAGCAGTTTACTTGAAGTAGAAGGGAAGGGAAATACAGTCTCAAAACCTTTGAGACTTGTTTATACTCCAGTTATTTTTTATCACTGGAAGAGAACAGCACAGGCTTGTATGTTCTCAGCATCATTTATGTTCTCAGCATCATTTATGTCTAACTGATTTTGCCTTTTGGTAGAAGAATGGACTGGGAGACATTGTAAGTGGCTTGTGGAATTCTTTTCTCAGAGCAGGTGCAGCTGTGAGGCCAGACGAGGTTGCTCAGCGCTTTGTCTGATCAGGTCTTGAAACCTCTGAGGATGAAGACTGCAAAACCTTTATGGGCAACTTGTTCCAAATTTTTCACCTTAAATTCATTTTTTCATTTTAAAATGAAAAAAATTTAAAATGAAATTTTAAAAGTTCATTTTTTCGTTTATTTGATTCAAGTAATTAAGTTCCTCCTGTTCTGTTTGTTTATAGAATTCTATTTACTAGAAAGGTACAGGAAAGGCTCAGTGAAAATACATTAACAGTCTGCTGTGTCAAATTAGTGCTTAAGCAAGCCAGAAGCACATCTGTTTTGTGTTTCACCTCTGTACCTCTCAGTTCGGTGAGAGTCACTGAGGTACTGCAGAGCAGTATATCTCATATGTGATGAGTAATTTAACTGAAAATTTTTCATAAGAATCACTGCCATCTTTCAGGAGAGTTTTTGATTGCTTTCATTACTGTCTATGGAGACTGTCTTCACTGTTACTGTAGCAAATACTCTGGTTGGTTTTTCTAGCTCGTGGGCTTATATCTGTTCTTCATTGATGTAGATCGTGATGGATTGCCATGGAATGCTTTTATGCAAAATTGAATTGTCTCCTGTCACTTTCTGCCATTACAACAATAAGCTATTGCACTGTTTGAAATATTTCAGTGGTACTTTAAAATAAATACAGTTTCTCTAAATTGCCGGTTATTTATGTATCATCGGAGTATTAGAAGCTGTAAGCTACAGAAATCCAATTCAGATATATGAACTAGTCTTGGAGAAAGATAACTGCCGTGAAGTGTTCTTTGTTAATGCTTCAGCAGAGCTCTTCCAATAGCAGCTGAGGAGCCATCTGTGAGTCTCGGTTGACTCCTGAACCTCATGAAGTTTAACAAGCTGAAGTCCAGCACCAGTACCTGCTGGGGGCCAGCCAGCTGCAAAGCAACTTTGCAGAAAAGGAACTGGGGGTCTTGATGGACACCAAGTTGAACATAAGCCAGCAGTGTTAGAAAGGTAATGGTGTCCTGGGCTGCATTAGCCAAAATACTGCCAGCAGAGAGAGCCAAAGGAGGTGATGCTTCCTGTCTGCTCTGTGCTGGCGAGGCCACATCTGGAGTACTGTGTTTAGTTCTGGCTTCTGCAGTACAAAAAAAGACGTGAAGCTACTGAAGAGAGTCCAACAAAGGGCCACCAAAATTTTTGAGGGACTGGAGCATCTTGCATATGAGGAAAGGCTGAGATGGGACTGTTCAGTGTGGGAAAGAGAGGGCTCAGAGGGGTCTCATCAATGTTTATGAACACCTGAAGGAAGGCTGCAAAGAGAACAGAGCCAGGCATTTTTCATTGTTGCCTGGTGAGAGAACAGGAGGCAATGGGCACAAACTGGAACACAGCAGGTTCCCTCTGAGCATCAGGAAGCACTGATTTACTGTGCAGGTGATGGAGTACTGGAACAGATTGCCCAGAGATATTGTGGAGTCTCCTTCTTAGAGACCTTCCAAAGTTGCCTGGACATGGTCTTGGGCAAGGCCTCTGGGTGGCCCCAGTCAAGCAGCCAGGTTGGAGCACACGGCCTCCAGAGACCTCATGGCCTTCAGAGACCTCCAGAGACTTCCAAACTCAGCTGTTGTGTGATCTGCATTCTGTTACCTGTTTCTCCTGCTACTCTCCTTGTCCTTCAACATCACTTTAAACAAAGTCATAGATACCTGGGATGAGCTATGTGCTGAATGTCATGTGTTTTTCTAGTTTTCTTAAAAATTCATTAAGAATTCAAGCTGTCTTAGGCATTTTGTCCATTTCAGTACAATCTGTTGTGGGGCAAAGACTTGGGAAGCAGAAACTTCTCTGAATTTGCAAGTCTTAATCCAGTTACTTGCAACTTATGTTGTGGATGGAGAGGGGGAGAAGTTTGTGTTCCTCTACAGCTGTAAATTGGAGCCCTTTTATCTCTTAAGGGCAAGAAATATTTACTTCCTGGTGTAATTTTAGGCCACAAGCCTGAAATCTTGATCTTGAACCATGACTGGTGAGAAATGTATTTTTTCATCACTATGATCGAAATCAGCAAATGTAGCTGCTTGTTTTCATGTCTTTTTATGCTATAATTTATTAAACAACAGGCATATGTATTTGCAGACAAAAAAAAAAGACAAGCAAAAGATGCTGTGCATGCCCAAAGTAGTCTCTAAATCCTAAATAGAAGCTGTTGGCTGCTGTATTGAAATTCCAGTGTAAAGATTGTAAATAATATGGCTGTACTGTAAAGTGGCTCAAAGAGCATGCTTTCAACTGGTGCAATAAATAATAGAATTCTCATGTATCCTAAATGTTTCTTTGGAGATAACAACTGAATCTTTTGGATTTATTCCTATTTTCAGGGAAATTCGAATGGCATTGCTACTGTGGATGTTTCAGCAGGGTTTGTGGGACTAGAAAGCTACGTGGAGATACCAGCAATCTTCCTTACAGCATTTGCAACATATGCAGGACCTTTGCTTTGGGCCATTCATCTTCTGTGCTACTTGAGTTCCGAAGTTAGCAGGTAATCATGTTTTGAACTAAAATAATGCTCGCCTATGGATTATATGTATTAATACCATACATATAATATATGCCTTTCTAAACAAGTATTTTTCTTTACATCATTCATTTCCTTGAAAGTTAGTTTTCCATTAAGAAACTGCATGTTATTTTTCTGATATGAGTTTTTATCACCTCACTCTCCCGGTTTCATTTTATCTGCACTGTTTTCCTTTTATTTGCACTGTTTTACTAATTTTGTTTCTTAATGAGTTCTCAGTTTGCTGTGCTAAATTATCTAAATTTTTTATTATATTTTGTTGCAACAGGGTGTGCTGCCTAAAAACATTGTTCTTGGAATATATTAAGTAGGAGGTCTGAGAAAGCATTTTCAAAATAATGACATGGAATTCAAACTTAACTAATATACTGTTCTTTGAACTGTCCTTACTGGACATATGGCATGCAACCCTATATATATGTAGAAAACAAGTTTATTTTATTGTATATTACTGGTTACTGCTGTCATTTGCAGCTAAAATATTTGTCCTTTTGGATATCTTGGGAAGCAGAGGCATTATGGAATGTAAAATAAATTAATGCATTTGGAATTTCAGTAAGGCACAGTTGGACACTGTTATGTATCTTAGTGTGCATGAAATAGCCAACTGTACTCTTTGCTATTCCATTTAAGTCATCCTCCAAGTCACTTGAGAGATGCAGTATGTTAGCAGAGAAAGTAGCTGTACGTTCAATGTCCTGTAATACAAATCTACAAATTAAAAAATCAGATGTATTTTCACTGAAATAACATTTGACAGTGACTAAATTCATACTATCCTAGAACTTTTTTCAGTCAGCTACGCGCCTTTTCTTTATTGTCTTCGGAATTTTAATTTACTCTTTTTTTTTCTTTTCTGATGAAGAATCAAACAGTGGAGCAGGGCTGGCAAGTGGGACTATAGACAGCATTTACCTTATTACAACTCGTTGCCTTATGCATAGTCATTCTCTGTACCCTTTATCTGTAGTGTCATCCAGTCTCATCCTGTCTGTGTTTTTTGTCATCTGGCTTCTCTTCTCCTTTTGCTTGCTTGTCTTGGACTATACATACACTGCAAACTCTCATGCTGGCACATATGCATTCGTCACATGTAATGAGATGGGATCCCCAACTCACTTAGCTGCATAGAGTAGCAGAGGCTTTTGTGCTGGGAAGGACCTGTTTCTAGCAGGCTGAATTCCTGCACTGTGTCTGTTGTTCTGTGTTAACAAGCACCTTTCACAGGTAGAAATGCACCTTATTCTCTGATCTGCCTGTCTATCATACTGCTCTTTAAAGATGCTTAGCTCTCTGTACTTTGCTTTGGTGGAATGACAGCCCAGTGCTGGGTCTGAATTGCCCCAATAACGCGCTGCTTAGTAGAACCTTATTGTAGAGCAGTACCTTCTAGTTTCCGGCCAGTTACCTTGAAGACATCCTTGATCTTTTGTTGGTTGATGTTGTCTAAATACTGGTCTTTATGTATAGTACATCTGAAATCCAACCTTTTCTCTGTTCACTCTGACATTTTTTGCTTAACGAGATGTGGAATACAGTGTCTGTTGATGTCTGGATTTGTATAACCACAAGACCCCCTTCTTGAATTTTCCTTACTACCTAATGTCTTGATAACAAGCTCAACTTTAACTGTTTCTAAAGCTTGTCAGTTTATCTTTAGTTATTGCTGTGATCCATGAGTACATCTTCCCAATATCCAAGCTCTTCAAGTGTTGAACTTCCATTCTTTCTACTCTCTTTAAAAGGAGTTGCCGTGTGCGTATAGAACACCCTGCCTCCTGTCTTCTAGTAAATATGTGACTCATGACCCTGTCTATTATGCTCTATTAATCTACTGTTTTTCCCAATTCCTTCATATCTCTGTTCAGCTATACCATGCTGTGTTTAAAATAGTGCTAGACAGTTCCTCTGGTCACGTCTATGTTGCTCAATTTTTTTTAGCAGTTCCACTTTCTGTTGTTCATTACTGCACTGTAGGTGCTTTGGAACTAGAAATTTTTCACTTGTGCTTAGAGGACTTTGAGTACAGAGGAGTAAACAGCCTCAGAGCCTTTGTGTGGGGAGGGAGAGAAAAAGAATAAAAGCTACTGTGATGTGTCTAAAGCACTGAAGTTTTAATGTTGTTCAAACTATAGACAGCAGACTGATCAGCACTAACACACAATTAAGAAAAAATGATACCACACAGCATGTTTTTTGAAAGCTCTTCTAACATAGTAACAAAAAACTTTCTGCAACAATATCTTTAAAGATCTATACATGTTTAGGATAGTTTCAAATAATGTGACTCTGTACTAGTGTGGGTTGTTCTGATGTTTTCTTGGTTGAATTTTTGCAGATAAAAAGCTCAACTAGTAGTGTTGCCAGGTACAGTGCTGGTTTAAACTGCTGTCAAATGTCAATACCCACGTCATTTATGTAAGTAGATTCCATCAAGCAGCTTGTGTCGTTAGAAATTTTAAGGTTCCTTTGGGCTGACTGGTAAGGTTGTTTCCTCTCCTAAACAGCAAATAACTCTGGATTGAAATCTCTCTAGCCCCTGGGACTTGCTTCAATTGGTATGTTATCATGATCAGAACTTTGGTCTACATGCTTTTTATTTTATTTTTGTGGTTTGTTGCTCCTGAATGGTTGCCACATTCCTTTGTTGTTATTCCTTGGAGCAAAACGTCAAACTGCAGAAGGTGCAGGTCAGCTGCTCCATACGATTTCTTAAATGTATGAAAGATTGAGCTGATTAAAAAGCAATACTGGATATTTGGAATGTTCTTCTTAAGGGCTTCTTATTAAATGCTTTATATGCAGTGCCTCAGTCAGTATAATTCAAAGCCTTTCCTTTCTTATCTCGTCCTGAATGCAAGACGAAGGCAGCTTCCTCCACATAGGAAGATCTAAAAGACTCCAGCTGCCATGCTTTTGTGGAATATGCTGAGTGGGTCCTCTTAGATTGCCACAGGATGCCATCAGGATTGCTGACCCACCCTGATACAGTCACAGCTGAATGGATGTGTTCAGAACAGCACAGCAGTCCTGTGCTTAATGCAGTTCCTAGCAGCCTGCAGCCTGTTTCAGAGCTGCTTGTATCTGAGGAAGTCTACATGGACGGGGAAGCCTCAGTGCTAGCTGTCTTTGCTTATTCCAGCCACTTGTAGAGCCCTTTGTAACTTACAAGGTGTACCAGCTGACTTTGCTTACTCAGAATCATGCTGGATTTCTTAGAAGCTGAACTCCATTGAGGCTGTCACTTCTAAGAAACAAGTACACATGCATACCTTTCTCTCTTTTTGCACTTTGCATTCACGAGATCATAAAATACTTGACTATGGAAGACATCTCTGCAGACCATCTATGCCAACCCAGCTGTCCAAAGGAAGATCAACCAGAACAGGTTCCTCAGGGAACCTGTTCAGTTAGATTTTAACTGTCTCCGAGGATGGACACTCAACAAATCTCCTTGAGCAAACTGTGCATGACGGCCCTGACCGTAAAAGGTTGGCTTGTGATGTTTAAGTGGAATTTGGTCTATTTCAGTTCTTATCCATTGCCTTTCATCCTTACATGGGGCACCACTAAGAAGAGCCTGGCAATGTCTTCTTTTCTCTTGCCTATGAGATATTTATGTATGTTGAGCTGAGCCTTCCCTCATCAAAGCTTAACAGTCCCAGTTTACTTCGCTTCTCCTCTTTTGTCAGCTGCATCATTCCCAGTATCATTTTTGTGATCCTTCAGTGGACTCACTGCAGTACATCCATGCCTTTCTTGTATGGGGGAGCTCAGAACTAGAGACAGGACCACAGGTCCTGATATGATGTGAAAGATATGAAAGAGTATTGGCTCCAGTGTGAAGTCCTGGCACTGATTGCTAGTAAGTAGTCCAGACTCCAGGTGGAGTCTGTGTTGCTGATCAGAAGAACCCTGTGAGCTGGTTGACTGAGCCAGTTTCCAGTCCACCTCTCTGTCCACTTACATGATCTGGACTGCTTCAATTTGCCTGTTTAGTTTTTTTTTTTTTTGCAGGAAACAGTGTTAAGAGCCTTCTTGTGAAGTGAAAGTGCGTTAGATACATATAGTCCATGCAGTTTCAGGGCTGCATGGTAAAAAAGAATAGAAAATAAGGACTTCTTGAAATAATATATTTGCTGTGGAAACCTGGTTGTAAATGGTTAAACAATTTGCATCCATCTAATCAGGCACATGGAACTATAAAATCTTTTCCTTGTGTGCTAAGGTAAATATGTTTCTAAAATAAGTAATGGCATGTGATAGACAGGAACATGGATATTACTGCCACTTTTTGTCCTTCATGCTCTCATAAGAAACTTGGCAGCTGGAATGTGATGGGATTTTCACAGACAGAAATAGTAAGAACTCTTCTGCTTTAGTCTCCATGGAAACTGCAATAACTCTTGAAAATACTTTTGAGACAGGGAGGACTGATTAAACAGATGCCTAAACTTAACCAAGCATTGTGTGTGACTGGCATAAATTCCAGAGAGCACATGAGTCATGCAGAGAGTAGTTTTTAGAATGCTCACTGTATTGCTCTAGTACTAACTAGAACTTAGCATTTGGGAATCCTTATGATCTGAAGGGCCGTGTTATTGTTTAATGTGTAGAACATGTACTACATGACCTCACTGAGCAGTACACTCCAGATGGATTCAGTTTTAACATTCCTACCCAAACAAAGTTGTCTTGTGGATGACAGTCACAGTGTTGTGTAATTACCACTCTTTATATAGGCAGCATGGTAGTTTTCAGATTACTTGCATATTGGAATCTGTGTTTTAATTGGTTAAATGAGTCAGGTTTGAGTGTGCATGCTGGATGTCTCCCAGCATTACAAAAATGCTGCATGCCTGTTGGCTTATCTTCCCTAGTGATCAAATGTTTTAGTAATGTTTTCCTGTTAGCAAATAGCTTTCAGGTATTAAAAACTTAAGTTATGCCCAGTGAGAGGATGTTTGTTGCAAAATGTTTAATGTTATGGTGGGACTTTATTAGTGTAGAATATTTGTACAGCAAACTTAAATTTTTGCTGTGAATTGTTTTATAATGCTGATTTAAAGAGAAGGAAAGCACGCTGATTATAGGAATTTCAGCAGTTAAAGTTTCAGCTTTTGCCATCTTCAATCTAATGCATTTTGTTTATGGAGTTCTCCATTCACAGTTCATGTTAATATATTAATCCTTTTTCTTTCTTACATGAGCTGAACATGCAGTGAGTGTTTTAATATAAATGGCTGTAATCTTTAAAGACAAAGAAACAATCCAACCTTTTTTTTTTTTTTTCCCAAACCCTTCAGTATTGTACATGTCAGAAATATGTCAATAATTTGTCAGGACGGTGTCTCTGATGAAAGCAGTGTTATTCGCAATTGCAATGGCGGGTGTCCTGCAAGGAGGAGCGCGCCTGCAGAAACAGTTTCACATCTCTTATGCCCTACGACCCGATGCCCCCCTTCCCCCCCTGGTTCCTCATTGGCTGAGTACTTCAGGTTCACAAAACTACCTGACGCTAACTAAAGACGGATACTGGCCGAACACAAATGTTGCTAGCTAAACGTGAATATTACTAGCCCTTAAATTCTTCTCTTTGGTTTTTCTCTTTTCTTTTTCTGTGTCTCTTAACTTTACTGTTCTGTAATTACGCTGACATACCTTCTTCTTAATACTTGCAGTCAGTAGTTTTCCACTGATTCAATTGACTATTGTCCATTCTCACAACCATGTTGCTACCTCAGCAGCCACCAAGGCCGAGCTTTCTGAGCACCTGCACTTGCAACCATGTTGCCATCCTAGCAATCACCAAGGCCAAGCCTGCACTCCCAGCACTGTTGCTGTGTCAGCAGGCACCAAGGCCTTGCTCTCCTGCACTCAGTTTTAACATACAGCAATATACACTGCACTTATTTTGTTAGTTCTAATGCAAAAACAACATTCTATTCCCACATACATAAATAGTTTTTAAGTTCTCTGGTTTCACTCCATTCTCTCTCTCTTAGGTTATTTAAAGATGAAGAAATGTTTACAACTAAGAATATACTGCAGGTGCATTCTCTAGAACGGTAATATCTGCTCTATACCGTATTTGCCGGCAGTCCAGCTCTCTGCCTAAAACAAAAAAAGTGTAGAAGAAGGTATCTACTTCTTCCTTGATGAGTATAGAAATCTGGAAATTATTTGCAACTAGGAAGGTGGCTGTATTGCCCCAGGCTGGAAGAACATGGTACTCACTTTGGTATCTCCTGACATGTTGTCATTGTGGGGATGAGCTGCAGATTTCTCTTAGACATCGTTAAATTTCTGTGATGCAGATCTCTTCATCAGTTGCCTCCATGTTACAAACAAGTTTCTTCAAAGCCATTTGCAAGATAAATGTCATCCTCTTCCTCTGTGGACCAGCTATGCAGCTGTGTTTTAGGAGCTGAAACACTTTCTATGTAAATGTTACAGGAAGTTGAGAGCACAGAATTTATAAACACACAGATTTGGAGTGGGTTGGGTTATTTTTGCTTCATGTAGATAGAAGGAAGCATCTAAGCAGATTTGGAACTTAAAAAGAAGAAAGAAAGTGATCTAATTTTTGGTAGAGGTCTGTTAAGCATGAGGTCTGTTTTCTTACGGCTACCATCCCTAATTAAGAACACATGCTCCATTGTGCTAGGTACTGCCCAAGAATATTATACACCACACAGCTTTTAAAAAGTTTTATTGATGCTGTGTGCTGCCGTTACTATGAGATGGTTCTTACTGACAGGACTACTGGCTTAGGTAGAGGCTACTTTAAATAAGCATCTCAAGCGTGCTTTTGAATTTCTGCATGTCCTATCACTTTTTCTTTGTAGGCTATTTTGAATTGCAAAGAAAGGGTTCTAAGGTAATGGTTTTTTCTTTCTGCCAAAGCTCTAATTCAGGTGCTTTAGAGTTACACTGTCTTCTTCCTGCTGGTGTCTACCTGACCTACAGAAGTGTGTTCAAAAGCACATAGCTCATTGGGCTGGACAGCCTCCCCATTTCAGTGTATTTGCAGAGCTCTGCTAGCTGCTTCTTACTCTATGGAGAGTGCAGATGTGCAGGAGGGAAAGCACTGCCCCTTGTTTTCCCCATTCTCGCTTTCCTTCTCCTGCCTTTGCATGAGTTCCCACTCTCGGGCATGCACTTCCCATCTCTTGTTCCTTTCCTCTCACGTGCTGCCCCCCATCTCTCTCGGCACTTCCCTTGCACACTGCTCCCCTCTCTGCTGCTTCCCTTCTTTCTCTGTCCTTCTGCTTGCCCTCTCTGTTCTCCCGCACCTCTCCTTAAAGTACCCCCAGGTCTTCCCTTGCTGCACCCTGACCAGTATTTCCCTCTCCCTAACACACTTTTCCAGTGTACCTTTTTTTTCTGCCATGTTTTGCCTCTCCTGCATGCATGTCACCTGCCTCATGCTGTGCCTTTCACATATTCTTTCCTTCTTCTTGCACTTCCATGTCATTCTCCCACTTGGCCTCTCTCTGGTGCCTGTCTCCTCCCTGCACTTTCTGTGTAGCCACTCCCCCTCCTCTTGCACTTTCCATCTCTGGCCTGCTCTTGTGTGCCCTGCTTGTACCTGTGTACCCTTGGCTTTCCCTCCTTTGCTGCCCCTGTCCTGTTTGCTTATCTTGGTTGCACACTTTTGCTCTCACATTTCTTCTTTCTCTTGCACTTCCCTCTCCTGAAGCATCTCGCTTTCCCCTTTATTGCCTTCCAGCAGTGTTGCTTGCATGCTCCCTCTCTCTCACGATCTTCCACGCTTGCCTGTGCTTTCCCTCCCACGTCTTTGGCATCTACCTGTGCTTTTGCTCTCTCTCCTGCTCACCCCACCACCTGACCCTCTCTCTCTCTCTTTCCCTGCTCAGCTCACTCCTTCTCTTGGCCTCTCCACCCTTTTCCCTCTCTTCTCCTCGCATCTCATTTCCCTCTTTCTTGGCCCTTCTTGTTTCCCCTCTCTCTGAAACACTTACCCTCTGTGTTAACTTTCTTCTTAGACACTTTCCCTCACAGACACATGCCCTCTTATGGTGCTTGCCCTCTCACATATGTCTCATGCACTTTCCATTTGTCTCGTGTGCTTTTACTCATGCTTTTTGCCTGTATTTTCCTGTCCCACTGTCTCATTTTCTGCTTTTGTGTCATTCTATTCCCTTATCCCTCTTGCTTTCCCAATCTTGTATTCTCTTTCACTTTTGCAGTTTTCTTCTCTTGCTTACACTTCCTCACCTACTTGTTTTCTTCTGCCTGCACGTTTCCTCCCTCATTTTTGTTCTTTCTACCTCGCTCAAGCCCTCTCCTTCCCTGCTGTGCTTCCCCACTGTTGCTATCCCTCTCACTTTCTTGTCCCTCTCATCTGTCTCACCCCCACCCCCAGTTTTGTCTGCTTTTCTCTCTCCCACGTTGTTCTCACTCTTGGACTCTTTTTCTCTCTGTTTTGTGCATATTTCCTCCATCTCAAAGCCTATTGCACCTCTGACACAGCAGCCCTCTCACTCATGCCTCTGTCCCACACCTCCCTGTGCTCCCACTCACCTTCCTGCACACAGTCCATCTCTTCTGGGTTTTCTGGTCGTCTCAGATATGTCACCCCTCTCTTTCAGATGTGCTTTCACTTGCTTGAACATGCTTTCCCACTCTCGCAAGCTTTCCCTGCTGCAAGTGTGTTTCCTCTCCTTGCTTTCCTCGTCTTGATTTGGTGCTCACACTCTCTAGCATGTCTTCTCTCCCATGGTCTCTCACTGTCCTGTCCTCCTTTATGCTTTCACCCTCTCTGGCACAATCTTCCCCTCTTGCTTCCACATTTCCTATTATTTCCTTTCCTTCTTTCTCATTCGGTCCTTCCCTGTCTCTTGCTGCCTCTTGCAATTTTTCCCTTGCTTTGTTTTTCTTTTGCAGACACATTTCTCTGCAGCATCACTTTGCTTTCACGTGGTCTGCCTCTCCAAGTGTTTTCCCCTGTCCAGTGCACCTCCCACACTCCACTCATGGGAACTCTTTGCCCCGCATGGCTGGCCTTGCTCCCGTACGTGGTTTCCCCAGTCTTTTATACCTCTCTACCTGGTTCCCACTTTCCCTCTTCCACTTTGCCTCTGTTGTTTTCCCCACTCCGTGCATATTTTTCCCTCTCTGCAACATTTTTCCTGTCTTGCGTGCACTATCCCTCATTCAGCTTTCAGTCTCCTGCTCGTACTTCTGCCCTTCTGCCACTTGTTAACCCTCTCTGTTGCCCAGCACTCGCAATCCTTCTCTGATGCATCTTCACTCTCTCACAAGCACGTTGCCTCCTACATGTGTTATCCCTCTCTTGTGCTTTCATTTCTTGTTGGTTTTGACTCTCTCCCAGGTTTCTTCTGTCTCTTGTGTTTTCCTCTCTTCCCACCACGGAGCTCCAGCTATCTCCTTCATGAATCCTTTGCCTCTCCCTCACCCATTCTGCTTCTCAAACACATGTGCTTTGCCTCTGTCTTGTGTTGCTTTCTCTCTTGTGCTTCCCCCTCTCATTCTCCAGATCCTGCCCCACTTTGGCACTCTCTTCCTTTGCCCCATCGCTCACGTTTTTCCATACCTGACATAGTTTTCCTTCTTTGCATGCATTTTTCCTCTCATACTTTCATTCTCACACTTGTGCTTTCCCTATCTATCAGTACCCAGCCCACCCTGGCAGCACGTCAGGCTTTCTCTCTCACATTGTGCCTCTATTGTGTGCTCCACTGCAACTTTCTTTTCTCTTGTGAGCTCTCTCTCCCTCTCTTTCTCCCTTCTCTCTGCTTCTCCCTGCCTCCCCAGCTCCCCTTGCTCACCCTCCTCCTCCAGCTCTCCTTGGGGTACTTTCCAGGCCGTTTCAACACGCTTTCCCTCTCTTGCATCTTTCTTTTGCACTTCCCTCTCATTCTTTCTCCCCTCTCAATTCTTTCCCACCACTCATGCTCTCCCACCCCTTGTTTCCTCCATACTGCTTGCACTTTATCTCCTGCACATGCTTTCAGTCTCTTGCTCAGCATCCCTCTTTCCTGTTCTGTTTCCCCTCCCTCTCTCACACCCCTTCTCCCTTAGCACTCCCATCTCTCCAGCACCCTTACTTACCCTCTGCACCTCTCTGCCTCTTTCTCTTTTGCCCTCTCCTCTACTCTTTCCACTGTCTCTTCTTCAGCCCTCCCTTCCTCTGTGTCCCTCTCTCTTTTGTTTTCATGTCTCTCCCTCCCAGTCTTGAAAGGTGCTTTCCTTCTCCATGGATGTGCTTTCAAACTCTCTCACATGCTTTCCTCGTCTCATTCACATGCTTTCCCCAGTTTGCCACGCACTTGCACTCTTGCCTGTCTTTCTCTTCCGCTCTTCCTTCTTTCTCTGTTGTTTTCCTCTGTCTTTGCAGTCTTTCCAACTCTTGCATGCTTTTCCATCCCTCAAGTCTGTTTCCTCTCTCTCACTCGATAGAGATGGTCACCTAACAAGTAAGGGTGAGGAAAACATGCAGGCAGTTAATGCCTTTTTTTGGCCTCATTTCTTAATAGTAATAACAGATCTTGGGCTGCCTTGCCCTCTCTCATCTTTTTCTTCTCATTTCTGCGCCTCACTATTGCATTTGCCCTGGCTTGTGCACTTCCCCTCATAGCTGCTCTCCCTCTCATTTATGCAACCCATTTCATGCCATTTCCCTTGTTGTCCCTTCTCTCTAGTGCTTTCTTTTTCTTGTTCTTTAACTCTCATGGGTATGCTTTCTTACTCTTTTATGTGTGTTTTCCTTCTCTCTTGCTTGCATGCACTTTTCCTTTCTAACACATGCTTCTCCTCCCATGGGGAGGGACTGTTTATCAGGGAGAATAGGGATTAGACAAGGGATAATGGCTTTAAACTAAATGAGGGGGGTTGTAGAGTAGAAATAAGGAAGAAATGCTTTGCTATGAGGGTGGTGAGGCACTGAAACAGAGAAACTGTGGATGCCCCATCCCTGCAGGTGTTCAAGGCCAGGTTGGATGGGGCTTTGAGCAGCCTGATATGGTGGGTGGCAACCCTGCCCATGGCAGGGGGTTTGGAACTGGATGATCCTTAGGGTTCCTTCCAACTTAAACTATTCCTTGACTGTGTAGGCTTTACCTCAGCTGCATGCGCTTTCCCACTCATTCACATTCCCTGTCTGTAAGAGTCCTCCTGTGATGCTGTACTTTTCCCTCTGCTCTTCATGCATGAATTACTTCTCTCTTGTGCATGTGCTGCTTCTTCTGTACCTCCCTCTCACTTTTCCTTTCTCTCATTTGCGCATATCACAGGCTTCCCTCCCTCCATTTTTGTTCTTCCTGGCACACTTCCCCTCCTTCTCTTGTGCCTGTATCCCCCCTCCTGTTTGGCTTTTCTTCTGTCTCACACACGTTGCCACTTTCTCACTTCTTTGCATGCTCTACCCTGCTTTCCTTACATGGCTTACCTTTCTAGCATGCTTTCCTTCTCATGTATTCTCTCCCTTTTGCATGTGCTGAATGCAGTCTCTGCTGCACCCCTTCCTTCTCTAACGTGCCCATTCCCACTCAGTGTTTCTCTTTCGTGGTGCACTCCCTCTCACACAAGCTCTCTCCTGCTTGCGTTCTTCCTCCTCCATGAATGCTCTCTTATTTCCCCTCTTTGTTCACTTGCTTTTTTTCTCCCTGCCTTCTCTCTTGCTCATTTTCTTTCTTGCATGCTTTTCCTCCTTCTGTCTTATTCTCATGCTTTCATTTTCATGCATGCTCCTGATTTCTAACATGCTTTCCCTCTCATGAACGCTTTTATTTTCTTGCATGTGCTTTTCTCTCTATCAGACAGTTTTCCTTGCTCACTCTTGCACAGTTTTCTCCTACTCATGGATGCGATCTCCCTCTCCTTTCTAACTCTCTCGTTTCTTTCATCGGCACACCCTCAGGTTTTCCCTCTCCCTTGCACACATGCTTTCCGTCTCTTTCTGCTACATGCTTCCCGTCGCTCACCTGGGCCAGGTTTCCACCCCTGTGCAAGCCCCCTCTTGATCTCTTTCACGTTCCTTCCATTGCTTATGTGTTCCCTCTTCTGGACACACTTTCCCTCTCTTATGCAGCCCCTTCCCTTCCTTGCTCGTGCTGTCCTGCATGTGATCCCTCTCTCTTGCACTCATTCCCTCACACTTTCCGTTCCTCTTTTGTGCACTTTCCCTTGCCCCCAGTCTTGTGTGATGACCCTTCTCACGTGTGCTTTTCTACTCTTGCTCACAATTTCATGCCTTTGCTTCTGCCTCCAGTGCTTCTCTTATACTTTTTCTCTTGCACACATTTCCCCTTTGTTTTGCTTGGTTTCCCTCTTGCACACGCTCCCTTTCTCCCACTTGTGCTTTCCCTAACTATGTGCTTTTTCATACTTGTGCTTTTCTGTTCCTTCTTGTGCATGTTACCATACTTTCACATGCATTCCTTCAGCCACATGCTTTCCCCATCCAGTGCAGCTTCCCTCTCCGTGGATGATGCATTTCCTCTTTCATTCTCTCATACCATTCTTCTCTGGTGCTTACTTTTCCTCTCGCTGTCTTGTGGATTTCCCCCTCTCTCATGCTTCTGCTTTCCCTCCCTCTCAGGTGCTCAGTCTTCGCTGCCTGTTGTATACTTGCTGTCTCTTGCATACGTGCCCTGTCTTGCATGCTTGCTCTCTTGTGCACTTTTCTGTCCCATCTGTCATGTTTTCATGTGTGCATACAATCTCTAAGGAACATCCTTTCTTCTTTCAAACATTCCCTCTGTCATAGCTAATATCTTTTTATTGTGCCTTTCCTCTTTATTGCATGGCTTTCCTTTCTCTGACACCTTTCCTTTTGCTCATTTCTGGTGCTCTCATTCTCTCTCACAGGCATGTTCCCGTGCCCTCCTTCTCTCCCACTTTCCCATACATGCACTTCTCCGTTCTTTCTGTGGCTTGCTCTCCCTTCTCATGCACCGTCACCCAATTACAGTCTTCCTCTCTGCCATGCACGTGCTCTCAGCCCATTCACATGCCCATTCACGTTCTCACACTTGCAGGCCCCCTTTCCAGTGCTCTTGAGCTTCCCTTGCCTCTCCTGTCAGTGTTCCTCTCCTGCTCTCTGGAGTGTTCCCACTTAGCACAAGCTCACTCACCCGCCCCCTCTCAGATACCTTCTTGTCACTTGAGTGTCATCTCTCTTGTTTTTTTCACTCCCTTCCACAAACTTTCTCCCTTTCTCATAATCCTTCCTCCTGTCTCTTACATGCTGCATCTCTGTCCTGTGCATGTGTTCCTCTGTCTTGAAAGCTGTCCTTAGTTTTCTGTTCTTTCTTGTTTTCTTTCCTTCTCACTCTCTCCAGCTTTACTCCTCTCTGTCATGCAATGTCCCTCTGCTGCCTGTGCTCCTCCCTCTCAGGCACACTTCCCCTCCCTCTTTCATGGGCAGTCTCTCTCTTGCAGACGTTTTCCCAGTTTCTCTGTCATTCTTTCCCTTTCTCTTTCCCTTGCCCTCTCTCTGGCTGTCTCATCCTCTGTCACGTGTTTTGTCACAAGTGCTTTTTCTGTCTCTTTATGCATTGTTTATCCCTTGCCTGTTGTCTTGCCTCTCTCTTCCCCACTCTTCTCCCATGCTTTTTTGGCATGCTTTTATTCTCTCTGATTCTGTCCCTCTCGACAGCACTTTTCCTTTTGTGTTTCCTGCTTATTACTTGCACTTTCTGTCTCTTGCATGTGTCTGTCTCTCATTCTTGTCCTCTCTTTCCTGTGTAGTTTTTCACTGCCTTACGTACCTTCCCTCTGTTGTAGGAGGAAGCTTAGCAGCACACCACCACTTGGTTGCACACTCCCTTCTTGGTGGCATGGGGAAAGAATCAGAAGGCCAAAAGTGAGAAAACTTGTGGGTTGAGACAAAAAGTTCAATAAGCGAAGCAAAACTTTGCATGCAAGCAAAGCAAAATAAGGATTTTGTTCACTGCTTTCTATCATCAGGTAGATGTTTAGCCACTTTCCTGGAGAACAGGGTTCCATCACATGGAACAATTACTTGGGAAGATAAACACCACCACCCTGAGCAGGACCTCTTCCTCTTTCCCATCAGCTGTTACTGCTGAGCATGTTGTATAGCACAGCATATTGCTTTGGTCAGTCTGGGCCAGTTGTCCTGGCTGTGCCTCCTTCCAGCTTCTCGTGCATCTCCAGCCCACTGGCTGAGAGGCAGGATGTGAAACAGAGAAGACTTTGACGCTGTGCAAACGCTGTTCAACATCAATTGAAACACAAGTATAATATCAACACTGTTTTTGTCACAAATCCAAAGCAGCAGCATGCTGTGTGCATGCTGTGAGCTGCTATGGAGAGAGTTAGCTCCACCCCAAACAGAGACAGTGTACCCTCTCCTTCAAGCTTAATCTCTCAGGAATTTGCTTGTGCATTTCCCTTCACTTGCATGCTTTTTCACACCACCTTGCTACTCTCATGCTTTCTCAGTTGTCTTTCTCTCTACTTTTTTCTCGAGGGCTGGGGCTTCTCCTCTTTTACTTGCATGTACTTCCCTCTCCCTCTGTTAGCTTTCCGCTCTTCCCCCGCTTGCATGCTTTTGCTTATGCGCATGCTCTCCTCTTCTTGCATGTGCCTGTTCTGTCTTCCCTCTCACTCTTATCTGTTCCCCCTCTACTATGTGCACTCTTCCTCCTTCGGTTTCTCTCCCTCCAACTCCTGCGCATCGTTTCCCACACAAATGCATGTTCTCCCTTGTGCAAAATCTCTCTTGCACATTTTCACTCATTCTCTCCCTCTCAGTCTGTCACTTTTCTACTTGCTCTTGTGCTTGCTTTATTTTGCTCTTTCCCCTTCTCGATCTCTTTTCCTCTTGATCTCTGCTTATGGGGAAATCTGTGGGATTTTTCCCTGTAGGCAGGGTCGGTTGTCCCAGGTTCTTCACTCAAAAGCACACCCAAGTCCTCCACAGTGAACGTGTTCCATGCTCAAGCTTTGTGGTGGAGATCATCTGTGAAGATCCTCTCCTTCTTTCATCAGCGATGCTGTGCAGCCTGCTGACTGACTCCCATAGCCCCTCCATGTGAAAAACAGCTCTTAACAGCAGTTTGTCTGGGGGAAAGAAGACTCTGCCAGCCTCAGGGAGAGACTGAACAATCTCTGTGGCTGGGGACTTGCAGGCCTGCATCCACCTCTGAAGCTGCTGCAGACTGTGCTCTGGTGTGCCACAACCATGCCTGGGAATGTTTAGGCTAGTCTGAGTTGAGATGAGGATCTGTTCATTACACCCTCTGTACAAACTGCTGTCTCAGCTGTGCTCTGTGCCTGGATCTTATTTGGGCCTCTCCTTACCAACAGCCATAAGAGTGCTTGACCCTCCCTTGTCAAAGGAAACTGACTGAACTTGTCTAAATCTTCTGGAGGTTCCTCAGGCCTGTGGCCCTGTAGCTGCCCTTGCCTTGTCCTTACCTAGCAGGAACAGGTACCTCAGAGTTCTCAGAGGGTTCCCAGGAGCCCTCCAGTGTTGCTGGACCCTGCTGCCAGAAGCTCCCAAAGGAGAACCCAGAGACTGCCGTGAGAAAAGATTGCTCTCTCACTCCTCTCCTACTTGCTCTCTCTCATTCTTCTCTTTTGCTTCTCTTCTTGATCTTCTCTTGCCTCACACTCTTTCTGTCTGCCATTCACTCCCTCTGCCATGATCCCCAGCTCACTTGAGCTCTTTCCGTCTCGTTTGCTCCTTCTCATTCACTGTTTTTTCCTTTCGTTTTTTTCCTCTGTTCTTATTTACCCATTGCTGTCTTTCCTTCCCCATCACTTTCTTTCTCTCCTGATCACTCTTTCTCAGACTCAGTCCCTTGTCTCATGTTCTTTCCCACACTCTAATCCCCTCCCTCACTGTCCCTACCATTGCTTTCTGCCCCCCTGCTCACTGCTCCCTTTCCCTCTCCTTCCTCCCTCTGTCTCCATCATTCTTTTCCTCTGTCCTGCTGAATCTGTCCTGCTGCACCTCTTTCCCTTCTGGTCTCTACCTATTGCTCAGTCACTTCACTCTGCATGTTTGCTTCTGCCTCCTTCCCTTTCCTTACTTTCTGCCACTCCTGCCTACCTTGCTGTTCCCCTCTCCCTCTTCTTGCTTGCTTGCTTGCTGTCCAAACTTTGCTTTTATTTCCCTGCATCTGACACTATTTGCTCTTTCCCCCTCAGTCACACACTGCTTTCTTTGCCTCGGATTCTGTTCTGTCTCTGTCTCAATGGTTTCTGCTCCTTTCCAAGCCTCTCCTCCTCTTACTTTCTCTTTGTATTTTTGCCCTCCTCACTCATTCTTTCTGCCTCTCTTCCCCATTTTCTCACACTTTCTTGTGTTCTCACTTCCTCTTGATTTCTTCTGTCTCTTTTCTCCTTCCTTGCACGTCTTTCCTCCTGCCTGCATTCCCCCTTCTCTTTCCTTTTTTGCTTGCCATTCCCCTGCCTCTCCTGCTGCTCTCCACCTTTGTCTCTTCCTCTCCCCCATTTTCTCTCTCCCTTCCCACTCGCTCCCCCGCTGCTCTTTGTCTCTCCCCATGTCACTCTGCCCATTGTGTGCTCTTGTTGCTTCTCCTTCCCTTTCTCTGCCCTCCATCTCCCCCTCTCACCACCTCGCCCCTGCCCTCTCCTCTCCTTTCTGTCTCACCACCTCTCTGCACGTTGTCTCTGCCTCATGCTGGTGCTCAGCCTTCTCCCACCCCTCACTTCCACAGCCCCCTGCCTTGCACACACAGTTCTGTCCATGCACATTCTCTTTTCCTCCCCTTTCTGCTCTCTTCCCTCCCTCTGCTGACAGCTGTCTCTCACTCCCCTGATGGTCTCTCACCCTCCCCTACTGCTCCCTCCCTCTTTCCACTTTCTTTCCATTGCCAGCCCCTTCTGTCTCCTCCTCTCTCTCCTTATCCCTCCTTCCACTCCTGACAACTCTTCTCCATCCCAATCCATTCCTGTCCATCTCTCTCTTTCCTCCATTCTCCTCCTCTCCCAAACTCTCCCTTCCTCTGTCACACTCTCTTCCCCCTCCGTCTCATCTTCCCTTCCCAACTGTCTCCAATTCCCCCCACTTCTCTCTTTCCCCTACATCACACCTCCACCCTTTTTTCCTTTCTCCCCTCCCCACAGTTGTTAGTCTCCCTTCATTTCTCACCCTCTATTAGGCTGTTAAGAATTTTGAGTCTCCCTCTCCCCTTTCCCCAGTCCCTTCTCTCTTTCTCTGTCACTCTCTTGGCCCTTTAGTCAATTTTTCCCCCTTTCTCCCCCTTACCATTAATCCCCCCCCCCTTCCCCTCTCAATTCCACTCTCATGCTCACCACAAGCTCGCTGATGTCTGTCTCTTTCTTCTTCCTACCCTTTCCCTCCCTCTCTCTGTGGGGGCACCCATGTCTCTCTCTGCAGGCTTCCCTCTCTGTGCCTGCAGGTCTTTCCCTCTCATATTTCCCCCTTTCACATTCCCTCCTGACCCTAGCACCTCTCATTTGATCTCATCCTCCATTTCTGACCCTTGCTCCATCTCTGACCCGTGTCTCTCCTCTCTCTGTGCCTCTGCTTCTCTCCATCTCTCTCCTTCCCTCATTCCCTCTCTCTCAGTCTCTGCCCCCTCCCCACCATCCCTCCTTCCCTTTGCTTTGTCCTGCTTGCTCCCCGTGCTCCCTCTTGCTCTCGCTCTCTCCCGTTCCCCTGCCATCACTCCCATTCTTTCTGTCCCCGTTTCTCCTTCTCCCTCTCTGTCCATCAGATGATGACTTTACCCAGAGCTGTCTCTTCACGTTCCTTGGCCGCTGAGCTTGCTGAAAGTTCAAAGCATTGTCTGTGTCATGTGTACTCCACATTTTCTGTGTCAGACCCCATGGTGAGAGCTTTACAATATCACCAAAGCTATGGCGTGAACAATCCTGGGCTGTTTCTCTGCATTCTCCTCAGTTTGAGTCTATTGAGGAGGAGGGCCAATAGCTAATGTACCAAGGCACATTCCTCAAAAATCAAAGGCTCTGGCACCTAATTTCTTGCCTAGGTGAAAAAATTTCTGTTTACTGTTTGTTCCTTTTGTGCTCTGTGGTATTAGATTTTTCTCATCATTTACAGAAATACTAGAGCATGGTTTTACAGATGCTGCTGTAATCCATTCTGCTTGAAAGAGAGAGTGTGTGTGGCTCTACAGTCTTTATGCTAATGCTGAGTATTGTTTTTAATTATTCAACTTCATGCAAATTATTCATAACTCCAACACTCCTGTAAACTTGCCAAAGGAAAAGTAGGTGTGATACTTGGGCTTACTAGTGACATCCTTGCATAATCCCCAGAGTATATCTCATTGCTCCACGTGGGATAATGAGGCTGTGAAGAGGAATCCACTGCACATTGTACAAAACAAAAAACTGTGAAGAAAGTTGAGATGTACTCAGTGTATGCATTACATTCAGGGGATCATCTCTCTTTTCAGTACTTAGGAAACTCCTTCCTCTTTATTCTGAAACAGAAATATTCAGGTTGAAGTATAATACCAGCTTCATCTCTTCTCTGCAATTAGTGAGGTCTGCATGATGCTGCTGCAGTCTCAGTGGTTTATGTTACTGCTGAAGCCGGAACAGAGTCATCCAGAAGTGTACTTCTGGAAACAGAGGACCATATTTTGTATGATTTTGCTTATGTTTTTATGGTAGAAATGCTTCTAGGTGAAGCCTGTGCTTTTGCTGTTAATGGCCTTGTCTTGCTGTTTTTCCCGAATTCTTAAGTGTATTGCTGGAAATTTTCCTGAAATTTTACAGCATGTGGCAGGAGTTCAGACAGCAGCCTGTGCTTCCAATCACGTAGAGGTTTTAAACTATGCATGCGTCAGCCATTGTTGTTAAGGTGTTGTGAAAAGTGAAATCATCCTAATGGAAAATGCTGCCAAGTCTTCTCCTCCAGTAGTGTAGCAAGGTTCTTTAAGAAAATATGGTCTCTTTATGCTTGCTGCCCATTTACATGAAACAATATGGCAGAAAGACTTTTGAGTTCTCATCTCCTTTCCTTAGCTGCTTCCCTGGCACATACACACGACAGGTCAGTCTGGCTGGCACTGTTTCCTTCTAGTCCAGTGTCTTTGCAACCTGATGTGCTCTTGCTTGCCCAATGGAATATGAGCAGCCAAAATTCTGTATGATGTCACATTACTCTCTGAGACTTAGCGATCTGAGCCCAGGAGATGTTTGTTAAAATTACAGTCCTTAACAAAGCTTAAAAGCTTAAATGTTATTAAGCACGGTTTGTCTAGCAGGATTCAAAAACTTCCAAGCAGACTGCACTGAATTTCCCTCATTTTTCTTGAGTTTCTCCTGTAATATGATCTCAGGTTGTTTCTGGGTCTGATGATTGTTCTGAAGAATTATTTTTTCTCCTAATAGGACAAGTTTTAAAATTTTGTTCTTATTAGTTCTCAGGTGTACAGGACAAATGAAACAATGCAAAACAAAGCAAAAAGCAGGAGGGGAGAGAACGTTTCACACATCTTTCTTTAAGTAGTTCATGTTGGGAAAGAACCTTGAAATCTAAGTTCAAAAGAGATTCCAGCTTTTATATTCAAATACCAGAATTGTCTTTGACAGATCCAAGATAAAACCAAAAGTAGATAAACTTTCTTTGTAGTCATTGGAGAACAAGGGTGTATACTACTCGTGGGTAGAATTAAAATGAATTGTGTTGGAATTGCTACTTACCCAGATCATGTCTAGTGAGTTAGTCATACATGCTGTAAGCAATACTTGAAAGAATATGGTGAACAAACATTATTTAATTTGGAACTTAGAAAATCCTTAGCCTATTACTGTCCGTTTTGCTAGCTTCAGACAGTTTGACACTTAGCACTCAATTTCTATTTTAGAGGCTTTCAGCTGTGTCTAAGGCATAGGAATGTAGTGTCTCAAGATGGATATTGACAGTGGTAACCCAAACTGGCAAATTGCAGCTCCTGCTGGAGGGCCACATCTGTGGCTCATGAGTCACATCCTCAGTGGTCCCCACTGCTCCGTGTTGTTGAAGGTTTTCTCCTTTCTTGTGGTGGCTGATGGTTACGGCTCTGGGCTGAATTTCCTTTCACTGAAAATACAAATTCTAGAGCACAGTGACAATCTGTAAAGAGGTACTGGTTTAGCAATCTGCATAACACCAGCTGAGCACTGCCTGCTGATACAACCTTTGCTCTTGTTGAGCTACTCAAAGTGGCATTTCCGTCTGGTTTGATCTGCAGCTTCTGGGCAGCAGGAAACTATAGAAATAGGGAGAATTTTTGCCTTTATTTGAGCAGAATTATTTCTGTTCTGGCCTGCAATTTTTTTCCTTTTTTAGCATTAGTTTTCAGTCCTTCTCTGTGCTGTGGTGACATAAACAGACTTCTTGGTTCAGGCAGCTGTGGATAGGAGTGTACATGGGATGGTTTCCTTTTGCTTTTATCCAGGATTTTCCTATCTGCTTTTCTTGCACTGTTCCTTCAAGTGCACAAGTGCTACTCAAATGTGTTTGTTGTTATTGGGGTGGCAGGAGTAATTTGAGGAGAGAGCTGTTAAATTAGGTAAGCCACAAGATTAAAAATAGCTACTGTAATGGAAAAATACAAGAAAGAACTGACTCTGTCCTCAGTGCTGAAGAGCGAGTATTTCTTAAATAATTTGTGCCTCCCCTCTCTAGAAATGCCTTGTGACGCTGTTCATTTGCCCTCTTGGACTGGTATATTCTAAACCGGTCAGTTTGAATTTAATTAAATAACACGGTAACAATCTATTTTAAGTCCCTGCATAGCCTGCCTGTCTGGAACAATCTTTGGATGGAATGCTTGTTTACACCTTTAGCTGAGATGATGAAAAGCCGTTTGTTTACGAAGGGGACGGGAAAGCCTGTAGGTGCACCTTAACAGAAAATCAAGCTAAAAATTTTCTTCTTATTCCCTGCATGTATGATGCTGATGTAAAATGCTTCAGGCCCTTTTCTGCTGGAAGTCTTCAGAAATGCTAAGTGAATTTTGGGAGAATACTTGGGGAAAATTGACTAATGTTGGGCTTCAAAATAATTATGATTTTTGTTTTGCTTGTTTGGAATTTTAATGATTTGCTCATGCCTTACTGCTTTAAAGTCTGGACCAGTGCCAACGAGAGTAGATTGATTTAACTTTGTTCATTTTCTTGGAGCCGAGCAGGGTAACACTTCCTCAGGATTAACCTGAGTAGAGCTGGGTGGGAAAGCATGAGGTGCTGATAGCATGCTGGTGCAGCCACTGCAAACATCCTGCTACGTTCCTGCACAGAAGTAGTGTGCAAGGGAAGACATCAGGCAGAGCTCTCTGGGTTTCATGTGAATCCCTCCTTAAAGGAAGGGTGCAATTCATCATTAGCCATTGTAGCTTAGGTGGAGAAGGCGGATCAGAGTGTCAAAGGTACCTGCAGGAAAGGAGTGGCTGCTTTGTGATGAAGAAATGAAGAGATTATATTGCAGTGTTGCCTAGAGTGTGGTTTAGCTGTCTCTTTGACTGGAACTCTGAAACAGACATGGCTATTTGAGCTAGTAAAGTGCTTTTTCTTTTCTCTAATGGAAGATAGGGACTGATCCAGCGAAGCTGAAAAGCAGTCCAGTCCTTTGTGAGTTGTTGGATCAGTATTTGGGCAAATGAGCACAAGCAGGGCATGAACTGGGTCTAGTGGACACCTCTCCAACCAATTTGGTAAAGTTTTAGAAGGAATTTTTAGCCTCTTTAAGCTAGACTTGGTCTCTTTCCCTAACATTTACATGATGGTGGCAGCCATTCGGAGTTGCTGTTCAGACCTCCTGGTCTGGTGCCAGCATAAGTGGATTCCTACCTGCCATCTAATGTGAGTCCTTGGTGGACATCCTGTTTAGGGAGATCCCCTGGAACTATATTCTGGTGTCAAGCCTGTCTGAAGAAGGAAGAAGGAACCAGCAATTAAATTGATGTATGTCCTGTGTTTTAGATGGTGCTTTGTTCTAGGCAGGTTAGCTAGCGCTCGGTGCCAGTGAGAGGAGTCACCTCTGCCGGGTGACTGAGACTTCTCTCTGTGACAGGAACCTCCTGGAACAACTGGTGCCGAAAGCAGTGAAAGCAGGCAACGCCATTGATGTGATCTATTTTTCCTGCTCTTGATGCCAAGATGAAGACAAGTTTCAGGGTTCTGTAGCCTTTCACAGCTAGGTCTTTATGAGAGCTTGCTGACGCTGTGCTGCAGTTCACACATGGTGTGTGCTTCCATATACCACAGTCATGGCAAGCTGCTGCCACGAACACTTGGCCTTGCACAGGTAGTTGTAGCTTCTCCACCTTTCTTACTGGACAAGAGGATGCATGGGAAGAGCAATGGTCATCCCCAACTTCCTTCATTTCCATGGTTGTCAAATAGACTGTGTATCCCTTTTTAACTTCCTGGTAACTGCCCCTTTTTGATATCTGTCCGTCGAAAGTTGTGACTTTGTAGAGTGGATGCTGAAATAATTGAAAAAGCCTAATCTGATTGATAGTCTAGATTAGGTTTGATCAGGTAAATCTCCAAAGGGCTCTGGATTCTTTGGGTATGCAGAAAATACAGTTTTTTGGTTTTTTTTTTTTTTCCATGACAGTGCATGATTGTATAATCTGAAATAGCACTGTAAGAATCATGCTAGGTGAGAGCAGGGCATATGGCAGAGACAGGACAGATTTGTTCTTGCTTGCAGAACTAATTGGTATTTGCAAAACTAATTTGATATTTCTTATGGATTTCAGATATTCCTGAAATGTTGCAGATAGACACTTGGAGTGCTACAGGGTTTATTTCTGACTGCAACCTTTTATTAATACGTAGAGAACAGATAAACAAAGTGCCAACTGTTTTTCAGAGAACATTACACAGAGAGAATCTTGTGAACTGAAACTACGGAAAGCCTAGAAAGAAAAGTGTCACTAATACAGTAAAAAATTTAATGCAGTAAAAATTGCCTTCAAGTATGTGAATTCAGTGTCCCCAGTGGGGGGTAATCTAGGCAGTGAAATGCAGCTGGAACATGGGAGCTGGAAGGACAGAAATGCTGGAGTTTGACTTCTCTTGAAAGTATTCAGCAGATTTCATCCTGAAACCCTCCCAACATATATACCCCACTCCAAGTCCCAGAAAAATGACAATGCTTGGGGGTATTCCTCACTTGTATGTGTGCATTTTTCTAAATTGTCTGTTTAATTGTCAAAGATGAGAACAATGTAAAGTAGTGCATTTTTGAATTCCTGTACAAGCATTTGTAGGGCTGTCTGTGGAACTTTTTAGCTTGATTTAAAACCACAAAATTTGTGGTGCCACCTGCCAAGTATTCTGCGTAAATGGGAGACATGCTTTTACAAGAAAACAGTGAGTTTTTTTTCATGTTTTTGGCACCGTATTTTTTTATTCATTCTATAAACCTTGTATTGTGATGTGTAACCCATTTTAATAGCATGTTAGAGACAGGGATTGAGAGGTGAAAGATTTATTGGCAGTGCATTGGCAATTGGTATTTAGGAGATCCAAAGTAGCAGAAAAAACATTAATAGTATAATTCCTTGGCCATTTTATTCTGCTTAGTAGATATCCAACTAAAGGGAAAGGGTTTTTGTTGAAAGCAATTACATGTGCTTTCATGCTAAGTATACTTACTGTTTGCAGTTGATGTACTGAGAATTTGATAATGTCAATCTGTATTTTTATTTGCTTCAAGTCTCTGAAAGCATTTGTTGTTCTGGATCTAGCAATCTTCAGCGTCAATCTTACAAAAAGTTTGGATATGCATTGTTATCTTCACCGTATCTGGACTTCTCAGTGGAGTCTCCAGAATTTAGCTGGCTAAATAAGCTCTATATTAGAGGTTGGGCTCTTTTTTTTAAAAGAAAACCCTGCATCATGCAGATGTCTGAGTATTTTACTGGTTCTGTTAGAACATATGAGTAGCATGTCTAGTTTGCATTCCTGAATTTCTGCTCTTCTCCTTTAAAAAGGAAAAGGAATTAGCTTCTGCAGAGACATTTCATAATGGTGTAGTTACAGGTTGATGCTTCAAATGTGTCCTGTTGGTTTTTTTTGTCCTTCGTTTTCACTCAGCGGGCACTGAGAGGTTGCAGAGATCCAGCTGGTAAATGGTAGGGTAGGTTGGTGGCCTGCTGCAGCCAGCTTCCTGTGCCCTCCCAGTGGCTCTTTTGGAGTCACTGAGAACCCAGCTGAGCTAAGTGGATCTACTTGCTCACGTTAGCAACAGCAGCCTACTGCCTGGGCACTGCCTTGCTAGTGGCCTCACTAAGCCCTGTACGCTGTGGTCACTGTGTGTGTAGAAAGAGGAGAAGGAGCTTGCAAAGTCACTGTGCTTAGGTGTTCAGCAAGTTGGGTGCCCACCAGAAGCACAAGGAAAGGTGCTGTGCTGGAAGAGCTAAGGTGCTGCCTTAGCATCAGAAGGGCAGAGTAGTTCCAACTGCTTCTGCTCAGTCACTCCAGTGCTGTTTCTGCAACAACAGGCATGTGAACTGCAGTACCAGCTCCAACGTACACCTAATTATCCTGCTGTTGAACCTCACTAACAATTTCACTTGGACACAGTGTGCTTCTGTTGCCTTCTCTAAATTGCTCTGCTGTATTATGCTGTGAGACTGTCCAACATTTCCATCTGCAGGTAGGTGACTGTTTTGTTCAGAGATGGAGTGAGTGCTGAGACCTTTTGCATGTAAATGTATTATACAAGGAGTAAACAGTTCATTATTTTTACTGAACCAAACTAGAGAAAAGATGGTAGCATTTATACACTGACTTGGGGGTTGCTTGCTAGTAATCATAATGCAAAATTACAGAATTTAAATGTTAAGGTTCAAGATTACTGTGTGCTGTTGTTCCCAGTATAAAATGTGAGTATCTGAAATATTATGCTTACATAATTTTTTGAGCCAAAGACGTAAACACACAGATTCCATTCAAAATGATCTTACAACCAGTTTCTTCATAATTTAAAAAGCAGACATTTTAAAACAGATTAACATAATTGATTTGCAATTAGCAGCTTTCTCGCAGTAGGGTACTAACAGTGTTATTAGGTGAGCATGAACTGGGAAAAATATGTGAATTGAAAATTACATTTGAAAAGCAGAATTCCTGCAAGACTTAGATGTATAACTTCTCTCTTTCACAATTCCATTGAAAATCCTATTACTGAGCTTAATACATGGAATAGCCACAACCACCAAAAGCCTTCATCCAGGTGATCGATCAAGTACGATTTTTTTAATTCTAAGAAATGGCTCAAAAATTGCCTGCTTGCCTATCTTACGCAAAAACCATTTCCTCTGTTTATTCAGTTGTATTATCTAGCCACTACAAATACTGTTCTTACTCATAGCAGCATGAAAGCAGCTAAGACTGAGTGAAATGCAGCTCGTTTAATCCTTGTCAACAAAGACACTTATTAAACATAAAGCTGGCTATTTGCACAAGCTCGCTGAGGATGAAGGTAGTTATGCAGAGGAAGGAAGGAGCCTGCTTTGCTCCCAAGTCACTGTCTCTTTGGCTGTGCAGCTAGGGAGATAGATATCTGTGGACTGAACACATGCTTTGCCATCATTTGCACCTGCTGTTTTTAGGTCATGTTTCAGCTCTGCTTTCGTGACCTGTTCTCCCTTCCACTGAAAGCCTTGGGAATTTTACTCTTGATTTCACTGGGAAACAGGACTGTATCCTAATTATTTTGATTTACGGAATAATAAGTTTAATGATTCATGTAAAATACTGCATTCTGTAGCTTACTTAGTTATAAGTGACTAATTTACATCTCACAGAAGCACTAGTCATCTTAAATTTTTATTATTTGGAACAAGATCATAATTAAAAACCGGGAGGAGCAGAACAGCTCCTCAGACGAGAATTTCAGTGTAAATCATTTCCGCTTGTTGCCGATGTGTTCTTTTGGGAGCCGATGAAGTGAAATGCTTTGATGGGGGAAGGAGAACGTTCTGTGCATTATTCCATTGAGATAGCTTTGTTCCTTCTGTTTGTCGGAACAGGTAGGCATCTGAATTTGGTGTGAATTAGTCACTGCAGATGTGACTGGGGAAAGGGGACATACCCCAACTGGGTATCATTGCCAAGGTGTTGGCACCTTAGAGGGGTAGAACAGTCAAAGGGCAGAAAACCTTTTCACTTCCATTTCCACTTGACTCCTGTCAACCACCAGAACACCTCAGTGTGGGAGATTCGGTCCACGTAGGTTTCATGTAGGGTGGGCATTTCCTGTAATACAGTGGGCCCAGCTAAGCTGAGCTCCTGTGACAGGAACGCAGTGCATTGCTCATGCAAGCCTGGGAACAAAGTGTTCTCTGGAGAGTGGTTAAGCCAGCACTGCAAAGTTCTCTGGTAGCACCGTTCTTACCTTGCTTTGTTACTGGCTATGGGCAGCAGTGTACTCTGCCGAGTTCTGTGCCCTTTACAAGGGGAGCTGATGACCTGTTGTATGGGCAAGGCAGCTTTGTGAAGGGGTGCTGAAGGCTTTCTAAAGTTTTTTGAAGTAAGGGTGGTGAAGCACTGGAACAGGTTGCTTAGAGATGTGGTGGAAGCCCCAGCCCTGGAGACATTCACAGTCAGGCTGGACCAGATTCTGAGCAGCTTGATCTTGCTGTCGGTGTCCCTGTTCATTGCAGGTGAGTTGGACTAGATGACATTTAAAGGTCCCTTTCAACTCTAAGGATTCTATGGTTCTGTGGAAGGGCTCTGGAAGGCCAGTGGGAGATGAAGCTATCTGAAACCACTTAGCAAAGTCTTTAAGAGTTTGAGCAAAATGTGTTAATACAAAGGAACTTCTATGCCTGAGGTGAACTCAGGTGAATTCCAGTCCAATTATGGAATTTCAGTGGACATCATGGCATTATGATGCCTTCGTATCATGGCTGCCCAGGGAGGTGGTGGGGTCACCATCCCTGGAGGTGTTCAGGATGATACGTATAGATGTGGTACCAAGGGACATGGTTTAGTGGTTTAATGGGCAATCTTGGTGGTAGGTAGGTGGTTGGATTGGATGACTTTGGAGGTCTTTTCCAATCTTAATGATTCTATGGTTCTGTGGAACTGCTGGGTTCCTTTATTGTGCTGACAGTTCCTGTACAAGCACTTGATGTTCTTAACACACGATCGGATGTACAGAAGTGGTAAGGAAAAGTGTTCTTAGCTGCACCGCTGCGCCAATAATCATTTTTCTAACACCAAGCAGAGATCTGTGGATAGCATTCTTTGTGATGTGAACTAACGCTGAAGAGTGGATGGACCGCGATGTGTTTACTAAGTTTGCCTGAGAACAAGCTCTTCTGTTTTTGCTACCAGGAACTCAGCAGCAGTGGGCCACGGATGTTTCTGCTACGCTCTGATGCGTTCCGTTCCAGTCGCCATCTACATCGTGCTGGTAACAGGGCTGCGTTACCACCTGTTCATATGGAGCGTCTTCTCGCCGAAGCTGCTTTACGAGGGAGTGCACGTCTTCATCACAGCCGCTATCTGCTTGTTCTTCACAGCCATGGATCAGAACCACTCTCAGAAAGTGCAAGACTGAAAATAAGCGTGCAGCTCCGTACTGCAATGCCTTGTGTGTCGCTGGAATGGAGGAAGGAAAACAGCAGCTTTAAGTTGTGCAGAATTTGAAGAGTAACCTTGTGTATTTTAGCCAGTTTCACACAGGGCATGAAGGGCTAGTCCTGTGTTAAGCAGTTTGCTTGAAAAATACTGAATGAAATAAACTGTTTTTTCATAGGTAACTTTTCTTCCGTAGCTGTCATTATGACAATCCCTGAATAACTAAGTTGCAATATTACATGACAGTGAATTTCATAGTATGCCAAATATAAAGTTGTATTTTTAATATGTAACTTAGAGAGATACCTAACCCTGATTTTTTCCCCCAATTTTTTAATGAATTTGGAGGCTAGATTTAAATGAACATTTTTGAGTTTTAAAGAAAAGTACTTTCTCTGGAAAAGAGATGAACACTATGTCTCATACTCAGTCATTCTTGAGCTGCTGGCTTTTTCCACATCAACTTTTATTTCTGGATCTTTTTGTTTTGAAAGGTGAAGACGTAGAAGTAGAGTAAACACTGTCCCCCCACAGAGCAGTTCAGAAACTTGTAATAACTTGTAACCTTATGTAAAGCTAAACCAACAATCTGTATATATCTGTAAATGTGAATGTGGTTTCCTTTTTTATTTCTTTTTTTTTTTTCTAATGGCACAGAGACAATGAGAAGAACACAAGAAACAGCCCATTTTCATCAGTTTATTGTGCTGGAAATGTTTCTGTTTCACACATCTACGTAATAAAGCAACACTGTAGGAAGAAGACACTGGTAAAGGCAGAAGCGTAGACAAAAAAAACCTGGTGATTTGAAATTCATTGAAATGTGAAAAAAGGCCATATTGTTCGATGTGTTTGGTTTAATTAAAATAATTGCATATATATATAAATGCAATTTTAATTTAAAAATGTAGTTCTTAATATAGGTACAGACCAGCTGATCAGGGGCTGAAAAAAATCTTTTTCACATGTGATTTTTTTTTTTGCCTACTTAGACTACAGCATCCTAAAAATATGGAAAAAATATCTTGTTTTCTTGTTGCTGCTCAGAAGATCTTCTGTTCCTGTTAGCCATGATATTTTTGTCTTGTTTCTTGTGTGTGTATTAAACTTCTTATTAAATAGTGGAATGATTGTACAAATAGCCCAGTTAAAAATTTTTGCGGATGTTTTTTGTTTGCTTTTTGTTTTGTTTTGTTGTTGACATAGGCAGCATTTTTATTAAAGACACTGTTTCCATCCTGAGTGCAATCATTAGCTGTGTTAGATTTCCATCTGCACTTCTGTACTTCAGGCACTGGATAAGAAACACGGATGGGCTAACAAAGTAATGAATCTCCTGTGGAGTTCATTTGCTGCTAAAACGTTGTGTTTCTTTTTATTAGCCTCTAGCTGTTAAACCAGGGTGGGTGCTGTCCTGAGCATTGCATCATGTTTTCCACGCTAGCTTAGAGAGCCATAAGCTGTGAGCAAGGAAGTAGCTTCGCGGGCTGAGGTACCAGAAGGATGAAAGGTGCATTTACATCACCTCCCTCTTAGTCCCCTGTCAAGCCACCACATGCTCCTAATGGCATTTTCCTTGCTGCTGTCAGGAAGACAAACACTGATGACTATCACTCTCATCAGTATCCTTTTTTTTCCCCCCCTCATGTTTTTGTCCATGTTAGCAGCCATTACAATTTGATTTAAATATATTAGAGGTGTATCAGAAGAGGAACACAGGGAACTTCACCCTTTGTTAAAAATCTGAAATTAAAATGCTTTTAATCCCTAAGGAGGTGTCAGTGCATTTATTAGCACCATTCATATACTTGTTGTGTCGTATTTCAGCCAATCCTGAAAAGCAGATTTTTTGGTTTAGATACATGGCACCTATATTAATAGTCGGCCATCCTGATCGCTAATAATGACATTTTTTCGGATGATATGACAAGAATTCCGGTTTTCTGGCTGTGTTGGGCTTTTCGCCTAGAGAGGAGTGTTGGATCCGGAGTGTCATTCGCTGTGACCTGTTAGCATGCAGGTGAAGGAGCTCTGCAAAGAAGGACCTGGGGGTCCTGGTGGACAACAGACTGGCCATGAGCCGGCACTGTGCCCTGATGGGCAAGAAGGCCAATGGGATCTTGGGGTGCATTAAAAAGAGCATTGCCAGCAGGTCGAGGGAGGTGATCCTCCCCCTCTACTCTGCCCTGGTCAGGCCTCAGCTGGAGTACTGTATCCAGTTCTGGGCTCCCCTGTATGAAAAAGACAGGGACCTCCTGGAAAGAGTCCAGCGGAGGGCCACAAAGATGATAAAGGGCCTGGAGCATCTCCCTTATGAGGAGAGGCTCGGTAACCTGGGTCTGTTCAGCCTTGAGAAAAGAAGGCTGAGAGGAGATCTGATCAATGTCTATAAATATCTAAAATGCAGGAGGCAAATGGACATGGGCAATCTCTTTTCAGTGGTGTTTGGGAACAGGATGAGGGGAAATGGCCTAAAACTGGATCATAGGAAATTCCGCACCAACATGTGCAAGAACTTACGGTGCAGGTGACGGAGCACTGGCACAGGCTGCCAGGGAGGTCTGGAGTCTCCTTCCCTGGAGATATTCAAGACCCGCCTGGATGCCTACCTGTGCAACCTGCTGTAGGGAACCTGCTCTGGCAGGGGGGTTGGACTCGATGATCTCTTGAGGTCCCTTCCAACCCCTACAGTTCTGTGATTCATAGAATCATAGAATTCTTAGATGTGATTCTGTGATTGAATACTTCCAATGAATTGTTTTTCATTTTGCTGATGATGTGGCTGATGGGAACTGCACCACACTTGCTGTGAAGCCCTGTGTGTAGCCGGTGCTGTGCTCACTGCCTGCACGAGGCCCTGGTGCAGCAGCCGGGCCGAGGGAGGAGGCTGGGGCGGGAAGCACGCCGCCGCCATGGAATGTTCAAAATAGTTGGTGGGTGTCCTACCCTCGTGCCATTTTCGTCCTTCTCAGTACTTTTCTGGATACCTGTTGCCTAGCAACAGTATGGGGATATTGGCACCTCTGTTTGCTTACTTGGTTAATTCCTGAGCAACCCTCCCTAATGCTACTACAGAACACGTTCCTGAGAGATTCACCTCCAAGGGAAGGGTGCTAATGGCGAGGTGGAAGGGGCTGGGGAGAAGTTGCTTCTGGGGAGCAGAACCCTGAGACAGTACAGGATGTCTTGGTGACGTTCACCATGTCTTTTATTCTTTACTAATGATTGTTTGCTGTTTCTAGCCTGTCTGTTGGGCATTCTCTAATAGCAGAAGCTAAATTGGTGTGTGTATCAAGGCTGGATTTCTTTGGATTGCTTAATTACTCAGTGTCCCCTTTCTCCTCTGAAATTGAAAGATATTCAGATCAAATCCAGGAGAAAATACACAGCCTGGAAAAGCTGTTGTCTGGGCCTTCAGGACAGGGAGAAGGAGGAATTTTGACTTCATTTCTGTGGGGTGTTAACACTTGAGTGTAGATGATACCCCTAGAAAACACTGCTTTCAACTTCACAATTGCCATTTTTCTTCTTCCTGACCTTAGTCTTTGAGTATAGGCAAATTGAACACTATTTTGACTCTAACAGCTTTTGGGCTGCCTATAAAGCTGAGGCAGTGAAGAAATGAGTAGGTTCTTGCCTCAGGCAGATGAACTGAGGAATTACCTAAAAATGGTTTTATTTTAAATGAGCACAAAGTTTTGTGAATTAATCTGACTGCAGTTGCCTTCACACCAATTCTCATTGTGCATCAGTTCCTTTCTCTCCCCCTCTCCTAATCCCTGCTCCCCTTGTCTTGCTGATCTTCTCCAAACCCCTCAAAGACAGGAGTGGTGTGGGAAGCAGCAGTGCTATGTGGAACAGGTTCTGCCCTCCTGACCATTCTGGTCTGCTGCCCAAGTTCTCTGTGGGTCCCTGCTCCACTGTGGTGTCACCCCTAGGCTGCAGCTTCCTCAGGAGCAGATGCAACCCTTTGGAGGGGCTGCTGCAGCCTGGAGGAATTGGGCTGCGGGGCCTGTCCTGGAGCACGGCCTGGGCAAATGCCAGTCCTGCCCCTGGCTGGTTGTGGTGCAGGATGGGGCCCACAGGCTGGGGACCAGCTCTGGGGTCCTGGTGGGCAGCAAGGGGTCCTGACGTGCATCAGCTCGGGGCCCCACAGCCTCAGGGGCCCACCACGGCTTGGGCTGTGCTTGCACGGTGTGGGCAGCCAGTGGGTGGGAGAGATCCTTCCCACCCCACAGACACCAGTCAGTCCAGCTCTGCCAGACGGAACCTTGCATCCAGTTTGGCCTCCCCAGGGCAGCACAGACTGTCACTGAGTGAGCGCAGTGGAGGCCAGAGGAACAAGGAGGGGCTGAAGCATGACATCCCAGCAGTGAGACTGAGGCACGCCTGCACAGACCAATAAAGAAAGCAAAACTTTTCCAGCACTCAGATAAACACACAGCACTTGCAAATCTGCTCACAGCTCTGGCAGCCCAGTCCTGTTCCTCTTGCCCAGCTGCTCAGTACACCAGCAATGCATGCTATGTGTTACATTTGCATAGGCAAATCCGTCCATCCATCCATCCATCCATCCACTGGCTCATATCCCAGTGGCCTCCCCGGCTGCTGGCATATGGACAGAGGAACCCCAGAGTTTTGCAGCTGTGCTCTGGTTGCTGGTGTGTAGCCTTCGGTGCCCCTTACCTGCTAGGTGAGTCCCACTTGAAGTCTGCTGGATGTACCCACTGAATTTGCACATGACCTCTAAGGACAGAGTCTGCACTCACACAGAAGACAGAGAGTTAAAAATAAGGTTTGACAAGAGGATGAGGTACACAACAGTGATGAAATGATGGGCTCTGTGTCGAAATACACCAACTCAGCCTGTTTACACTCAGCCAGCCTTTAATCCACTATTTCCTCTGCTTTCCCATGTTTGTTCCTCACTGTGCAATCCCTATTGTTCTCTTTCCCTAAGCATCACACAATAACTCCTACATGTTCTCTCAGTCCCCTGAAAAATATTCTAAGTTTTATGGAGTCCCTGGGTACTCCTCCGTGTGTCCCATCACAAGCCTCGTGGTCCTTCAGGCCCTCCCTCAGTGTGCAAGGGGAGGGGTTTCTCTGCTTGACTCATCCTGATGGGTTTCATGTCAGGGGCTCAGTGAGTGATCAAATGACTAATTAATCTAATTAAACTAATGATTAAGCACCGAGGTTAGCAGAGGTCCTCACCATGTCCTTGTGTTTACCATGCACAGCCTTTAACCACTTGGGATGACAGAGATGGGCTCCTGGGGCCGAAGGCCCTTTGGGCTGCTGCCAACTCCCAGGAGGGAGGGCACAGAGGTGACGGAGGCAAACTCTTCTCAGAGGCGTACAGGGACAGCCCTAAAGGCAACAGGCACAGGTGCCAGCATGGGGTGCTGCAGGGAGGTCACAGGGACCTGCTTCTGTAGGAGTTTTACTGACTAGGCCCAGGACCAGGCCTCCACTCCTGGGGATCTTCCACCTTGCAGCAGCCTCACTCAGCTGGCCTGCTGTGCACAGGTGGTTGTGCCGAGTGAGCTGCAGAGCCTCCTCCAGGCAACGTTTTCAAGGATTCTGGGGTTTTGTTATGTTTAAGGTTGACTCTGACATGTATTATGGACCCTTTTACAGACTGTTTTCTGAAGTCAAAGGTTTCTATCATTGATTTTGTGACAAAAATTAAAAAATGTAACTAACAGGAAATAAAATATCCATGTCACTTTTTTTTTTAATAGGAAACCAACATTGCAGCTTTCACCTAGTGTTTCATGTTTAGTTTCGGTTTTATTTTATACGCTCTGCTTTTATATACTAGGTTTAAGAAGTAAGAGTCCCTGGAAGAAGGAGAGGTTCTATGCCGCCTGCCCTTTGCCGTGCCACCTACAGTGCCTCTGTAGCTTGAGAATTCCCAGTTCCAGTGATGAAGGGTCCCATTTACCCACTTGTGATACAGGCAATTCCCTGAAACTGAGGAGCTGCCAAAACTACCAAGCCTGAAGTGAAAGTTCTGGCTTGGCTGCGATCTCTGTGGGCCCGTGCCAGGTACGTGTGTAGTGCACATTCAGGTGGCTTACATTCTGAAGCCATCTTTCTGTCTTTGCACTGAGAACTAGGCCTGTGGAGATTGATTCCTGCGTTCTGCCTGATGTATATAACTGAAAGACCTGTTAACATGGGTGATAAAAAACTTGGGTGGCTATGAGGGGCAATCCTGTTCTTCAGCAGCTGTCTCCTCCACTCTTTGTAACACTGTTGTTCTTCCCAGGCCCTCTCAGTGAGGAGGACACATTTTCAGCATCATATCAACTAAATTGTCACTTAGATCTGACCCACGGCTCAAAGCAAATCCCTTTTCACATAAGGTTGTTGTTGTTTCAAGACTGAGGCTGCTACCACTGGTGACGGGTTTCGGGATAGCACATGGTCTCTAAAATGGCTATACATGGTAAAGCTTTCTTCTCCTCTGCTTTTTTTAACCCTCTGATTTTTCCATTGCGGTATATTTAGTGATATCTGCTGCAAAAACCACTGATGATGCAGAACACTGCACAACTCATATAGCAAATGTGCATGGTTCAGCATGGGCCGAACTTTCCCCATTATGAAAAATAGAAGCTGGTTGCAAAGCATTGTCTCTGGAGGATGTGGGACTTCCTGGTGGATCAGAATAACCCTGCCCGGTCTCAAGCATCTGTCAAGCTGCACAAGCTGTTTGTGAAGCTTTGTGATCCCAGAGGTGGCCCTGGAGAGCGTGTCTTGCAGGCTCTTGCACTGAGATGCCTGCGTGTGATAACTCCTTTGGTGAGCAGCAGCATGGGACACAGCTTTGGTTTATGAAGCACAGGCTGATGTGTGAAACATGCTGAAGACAGTAGTGTGGAGAACTGTTCTCCTCTCACCTGGCTGGCCTCCCACAGGCAGCTTTCAAGAGATGTCCCTGCTTCACAGCTGCAGGTCTGCCTGCATGGAGGGGAGTATGGAGAAGACCTGTGAGGGTACTGGGGCTCCCTGTGGCCCCTTCAGCAGAGGGCTGAGATGGAAACCAGATAGAATGGAAGAGCACTTTAGGGAAGGTGCAGCTGTGGTGAAGGTAGAGGGACAAGACACAGGAAGAGACTGTAGGCAACGGGAGAATTTGCCTGTTTGGCAGCTTCTACAGAGTGGGCATGGCCAGGGGAGAATGCAATAAATCCCATCTGTGCTTGTAGCATATGCAGCATCTCTGAGTGAGCCAAATGAAGCCATTTAATGAAAACCCCAGAGGAAAAAAACAGAAAAATAAGAAATTAAAGACAGTTCTCTGACTGGGAATGATAGTTCCTATATACATAAGCTCACAATTGCTGCCTTCCAGTATGCTTTCGTCCCAACACCTTACTCAGAGAAATGGTTTTACTGGTGTGTGTGGGTGGAGAAGGGCTGTGAGGAACAAACTGCTGGCCAGTTTCAATCAAACCTGGAGAAAAGCAGAGGTCTTAGGATCACTCTGAGTTTCTGTACCTCCAGAGGATCTCAAGGCAGGGCTCTGCTTAGGATGCCTAGCTAGCGTCCACTCAGTGTAAAAGCAGCTGTCTGTCCAGACCATGCAAGTATGCCTTGGGCAAAAGGATGGTTGTTGAAACCAAAATTTGCCGGTTCCCCACACCCTGGAACAACTTGCTTAAACGCATACTGAAGAAGTTCCTGCAACCTTGCTATATTCAGTCTAGACAGAGAGCAGCAGCAGGAAACCTCAGGTAAAGGTGCCTCACTACCAGAGCTTCTGATGTAGGCTTAGCTCAGAGCATGGTCAATGCCTACAGCTCTGCCATTAAATCCTTATGGTGGAGTTTGGACAGCTGATACTCATTTTGCCTCCTGAATGCAGGTGGAGGGCAAGAGCTGAAATATCTTTTCCCTCCTTCTCTGCATTCCTGCACCCACTGGTATCACAGAAATTGTCTGTGGTAGACTCTCACCTCAAAAAGTGCCCCATTGCCTGCCTGGGACGTGGTTTGTGTGTTGCAGTGACAGTCTCTTCCCCTCCACAAAGCATTGTGAGGACATGTCTGGGGGATGTCTGCTACGAACAGGGACACACAGAGCTCTCCTACCTTGCAGGTAAGCACAGATATGGCTAAAGGCCAGTCTTTCCTTCCACCTCCTCTGGGAAACTCTTGTGTAGAGCCTGCTTGTTTGCCCTGGGTGAATTAGGCAGAGCCAATGTTAGATACCGAAAGAAAGCATGGCTAGCAGACAGGTATAGCACAAACAAGCTATTTAAAGCCTGAAATTCTGATGATAAAATACTAGATGATTAGCAAAGTAATTTTACTCCGTTTGCAACAAATGTGCTCATTTGCATGAAGAGTGCTGTGAACATAGATTAGCTGAAACAAAAGCACAGAGATTGGGCAGTTTTCCTCTTTGATGCACAGATTATAATTAGTTCGTATTTCTGTATGTGATGGTTTTAGGAATGCCTTCACTGAATACAGAGCAAGTGTAACTTCTCTGGTAGTGTTTCACCTGTTGTTGGATGCATAACTCAAATTGTTGGATCCTCTTCTTTAGGTCAATAAGATTTTCTTACTGTCTTTATATATGTGTCATCCCCCCTAAACCTTCTGAAGATACCGTTTGCCTAGAGTGGGCTTTTAAATATTGTTGTTTAATGGCCTTGTTCCATTTGCACAGAAATCAGGGGAGCTTTGCTCATGCTGCCAAGAGAGCCCTAACATGCAAATCACTTCCAGTTCCCCTCATTGAAATCTTTTGCTTGCCTGATGCCGTATTGTTTAAAATGTCTTAAGTACTCTTAGAAAATAAAGGCCAAATCAGTTTAATTCTGCATTTGAAATGTCAGTGTCATGCTGCTTTTATGTAGGCATATGCATATTTAGTATTATTTTCTGAGTGTAATTGCCTTAAGTGCTGTTGATCATGCAAAGAGAATGATGCATTCTCTGACTCAAGGGGTTGAGAATCAAAGATCCAAATCCTGCAAATGCTTAAGCATGTGGAGAAAACCCTCTCGAGGGATGATGCAGGCATCCAGCTACTCTTGTATTCAAGGCTGCGGTCCATATTTAGCAGACTGAATCCAGCAGGAGCACACAGCATGTCCTCCCTGAGCAGTACTGGTTGCCGTGGGGAGACAATTTGCAGGAGGGAAGGAGAAGGACTTGTGAGGACAAGTGCAGGAAGAAGAAGAGCAATGGGGATGGAGTATTTGAAATCAAATGGAAACAGCCAGATGGGGCAGAGAAAACAGCAGGAGGTCAAATGCATGGAGAAAACAGAAAGGAAGACTAGGGAATGCGTGAAATTGAAGGTCAGAACAGACAGCGATCCTTCAGTTTCCCAACGGCAACATGAAAATGTTCAGCTGAAATTGTATTTTCAAGATGTTTGTGGAGGGTTTGCTGTGAGTGGCTTTGGTAGGGTGTCTTGCTCAATTGAAATACTGATAAAAAAGGGGGGCCGGGGAAATGAGACCAGTTTGAAAAGCAGTAGAATTATTAAGAAATGGCAATTCAGATCGCCTGTTTTTACTGCACACTCTACCCTCCATTTTGAGGAACCGTGCATTCATTTCTACATTGCATGATTTCTCATGAGCAAAACAATTCTCACATTTACAAACTTACGATGGTGAAATCTGATAATCCAATGTTTTGTGTTGCCTATTAACCTTCAGCTTGGTTTGCTGACTAGCCATCACTTCATGGGATCCTGTCATGGTCAGCCTCACAGCTACAGATGTTTTCAGAGCGTTGTGTCTTTATGCAGTGGAAATAATAATAGAAAAACAGGGAGGGGCTGGGAAAGCTGTAAATGTAATGTGCAAATATCCATAGAAATTATATCCTAAGTATTGCTAGAGCTAATAGTGCAGAACAATTTCCTTTTTTCATGCATGAATGTTTCACAAAACAGCAATTTGATGGATCTTATTTTACTGAGTTTCTTGCTCCCTAAAGGTAACATCTGAGGAAAGGCCCTCCCACGGATGGTGAATAGTGGAGAGAGGCTTGTTTTAAGAACGACCGAGCCTGAAGTCTTGGAAGTAGCTGGGAATTTCTTCATTTTAAAGTGAGAGAGTTTGCTGGTGAAGGAAAAACAACAGGTATCTGGACTTGCACTCTTACAGGAACGTGCAAGATAACTGGAAGTGGAAGTCAGCATGTGCATTGGCTTGCATTTTCTGTTCCTTTGACAACTCTTCTACTCATGTGTTTTCTATTCTCTTCTGCTGTACCTACTGCAGCTTCTGGGTCCTGCACTGCTCAGCTGCACACAAGCCAGCTTGTGGGAATACTGCTGCCATGTGCCTCTTCCAGGGTCTATCTCACAGCTCTGTCCATGATTTCCAGTGTGTGTGTTTGTCCACCTTCTGTATTTCACATGGCTGTGTTCTAAGAAGCCCAGCTCGGTTTCAAGAGCAGGGAAAGCTCTTTTAGACAGCTTATGTTATGCCCCTTCCTCCATGTGGCAATTACTGCCTTTGGGCTTGTACACGTGTGGGGTGCTGGGATGCTGTTCCAGTACATTACATGACGGAGATCAATCTCAGCCTTTTCTTCAGGCTTCTTCATCACTGCTGTTTGTCACGTGAGACAAGACGTATGAAAACATGAGTGTTTGAGGCTAGTCGCAGATGAGGCAGAAGGAACGCTGCTGCCTGGCAAGCACAGCTTTCCGACATCAGTCTTTGGTCCTGCAGGAGGAGAGATGAGGGCAGAAAGTGAAAAGCCAGGCCCTTGGAACTGAGGGCCCTCTCTACCAGGCACAGCTCTGGCAGTGGGCTGTCTTCTGCAAGCTGAAAAGCTTTGTGGGAACCAAGGCGATCCACCCTCAGCACAGCCTGCAATGTGACCTGCAGATGTGACACAGGCAACATGCAGGTCCAAGTGGGAAAGGGCATGACTCGTGGCAGTGTGGCTGAAAGAGATCAGGACAGACTCAAAGGGAGAAAGAACGTGTTTTATTGAAGTAAAAATTAGGCAAGTTCTTACTTGTATGCATGTGTACACAAAGGATATGCATACGGGGGATGTATCTGTGATAAAAGGAGTGGGGGGCAGAGCGAGAGGAAAATATCTGCGGCCTGACAGAAGCCCTGGCTAGTGATGTCTCCTGATGTGTGGCCTTCTGCAAGGACCTGTGGTGGAAGCCAGTGTGCTTCAGTACAGATTGGCTGGACAAAGCCCTGGTGACATCACATCAGAACCAGACCCTGCCACTTGACATGCAGCTGGGAAGGTCTCTGTGGTCCCCGCAGCCTAGGCAGGGCTTTAGACTGGTGGCATTTGGGGCAGGACTCAGTCCCATCTTGACTTGTGAACATCCACGCTCACGTCAGTGTCTAGACAGGAGTAATATCTCTGATGTCTCATAGGTGATGTTGTGACGGATCCTTCCAGCTGCTGAAGCCTCTCCTGATACAAAGACCAGGTGTTTTCATAATCTCATACAGGGTCTGTGAAGAAAAGGCAAGAGTTTTCATCTAACTGTGCTGAATGAACAGGGATATTGCTAGACGCAGAGAGAAAACCTGAAAGAAAAACTGTATGGTGGTGAAACAGACTTGTGGCCTGCTAAAACAGAGTTACCTGAAGGTGTGCAGAGAGCTTTGGTGTCCAGTCCAGCGGTGAGGGTGTTGTCCTCTGGAGCACAACCCATGAAAGCAGGATGTTGGCTGATGAGATGCTGGCAGGTGAGAGTGCAGCTCACCAGGGACTGCTTGGAGGACCCCAGAGTACTGAAGGAGGAGACTTGACAGCTGAAATGGCAGGTGGAGAGCTCTTAATTCGTGTGGCTGGCTCCTGGAGTACAGAAAGACACCATTTCTCCAGGCGTCTAAGTGCTGGCTTGGGAGCTGTTATTTCTGAAGTGCTAAGCTTTGGCACAGGCAGAGTGTGAGGGAAGACTGAAAGCCCATACGCACAACACTGTGCACCAGCACTGCCTGGAGATCTCTGCAGCTTTGTCTCCCAACCATCTGTCCCGGGGCCTCACATAGTGCTGTGTAGGTTGGGTAATGTTGGCTTGAACCTGGCAGGAAGGTGCTGGGGATTTCTGAAGGTCCTTGGTGAGAAGGCCAGCCTCTGCAGACACAGATAGCTGGGTGAGGTTTCTGTGCTTGCGCCAAGAGAGACTCAGTGCAACTGTCCCAGGGCGAGCAGCCACAGCATCATTGGTGAAACGCAGCCCGGTGGCTGCCCATGGTTGCATTGATCTCGAGCAGTTTCCAGCATCAGACTTTCAGCCTTTAGACCTCCCCATCCACAGGACCTGCTCTCTGGTGGGTTGTGTTGCACTGGAGGCCTGCAGAGCCTGGGCCCACCCGGTATGGGTGTGTTGCTGCCTGGCAGCTGCTTCCCTGAGGTAAAGCAGCTGCTACTCCCTGCTTGCTTCTTGCTTCTTGACATAGAATCACAGAATCATAGAATGGTTCAGGTTGGAAGGGACCTTAGAGAACATCTTATTCCAACCCCTCTGCCATGGGCAGGGACACCTCCCACTAGACCAGGTTGCCCAAAGCCCCATCCAGCCTGGCTTTGAATACTTCCAGGGAGGGGGCATCAACGACTTCTCTGGGCAACCTGTTCCAGTGTCTCACCACCCTCACAGTGTAGAATTTCTTCCTTATATCTAGTCTAAATCTACCCTCTTCCAGTTTATAACCATTACCCCTTGTCCTGTCATTATCTATCCTTGTAAAAAGCCCCTCCCCAGCTTTCCTAGGCTGCAGCAGCTGGTGTGAGATGTCCTTCACAGGTGATCTGTGAAATATCCAAAGCAGTGCCCTCAGAGACCTGAGCTTTTGATGTCCTGCTGTATAGAAATCCCTCGACCTCATTGTTGGGTCTCAATTTGTGTCTGTCCGGGCATGGACGATACCTAGCATCTTTGGCAGGAACGGAGACAGAGGAGGCTGCAAAACATCTGCTGGAAGGTAGATGTTTAAAAATGTGTGTATAGGCTGGGATGTGAGGTGTGGCTTGCAAATGGGCAGAGAATCCAACACCTCCCTTTAGCAGGGACAGATTGGAAACAAACAACAAAGCTACCCAATAGATATGCCACCAGGATGTGACATCAAGTTTTCTCCTCCTTTTTATTCTGGTCTAATTTTTCTCTCTCTCCCCATCTCTCTCTTCTCTTTACTACAAAGAAACTTGTTGTTACTTTGCTGTAGAGAGTGCAATGGGGAGCCAGGATGAAACATCAAGTAGATACATTGGGCCTTCTGGTCTTACTTGTGCAAATGCACTTGTCTGGGATGTTGCAATATGATGCAAGCACTGGCAAAAAGCTGTGCTTGGCCTCGAGAGGCCTGAACTTGCAGGCTTTACATCTCTGGGAGCTCCACCAGAGAGCCTGTGTTTGGAGATGATAGCTCTGCTTTCCCCACTGGCTGCTGGAGCACGCGTGTGCTGACTCCTGAGCTAACTCCAGGATTCTTCGGCCTTCCTCGCAAGCTGTGGCTTAAACACATTAGTATGTTTTTAAAATATTTAGATAAAAATGCAGTGCTCAGCCCACACCTTCCTACTTCCAAATGGGGAATTTTCAGCTGGACTGAAGTGTAGCTCTGTGACAAGAAGAGATGGCAGCTAGAATTGTCCTGGTGACTGATTTTACATTTACAAGTTACTATAGAAAACTTTTCAATTTAGAAATATTTTAGCTGGCACTTGTTTAAATTGGATTCCCTTAAAATAGCAGGAGTTATTTTAGAAGTCTTTTCTGCCTTGTGCTTCTTAGTACCTATTAGGAAATATTAAGTGTGCATTCACTATGCTAAAAAGAATAATGGAGATCTTGGAGCAATCAGTTCTGTGTGGGATGCTTAAAGCTTTAACACAGTTTGAAGTGATTATTTCCAAATTAAGATACCTAGAGTTGGAAATGATCATAATGTGACTTTGGCAGTTAAAAGACATGGAGTAGGAAATGCAGAGAGCTGTCAGTGTGTATGTGCTCTGAATTAGTATGAAGTGTTTATGTGTGCACCCTCTCAGCCCATCGCTATGGTATTATTAATATCCAACCAGATGTAATTGGTTTAAAAGCTGCTCACTCTAAGAGTCAGTTTCTGTGATCTGAGAACTTCATACAGAGCTACTAATCTCAGCCCATTTAAAGAAAATAATATTGTTATTTGCTATTGTATAACGAGTTTTATTGTTTCCTTTTGTTGTATGTAGCAGGAGATACTCTTTTCAGTGTGAAAGTAATGACCGCTGCTACAGCAGAGAGAACATCCTTGTGCTCGGATCTTCACGTTGGGTGGAGAGACATGTGCCAAAGCCACGTGATGCAGCAGTGAGCTTCTGCCAGGTGCAGCTCTGGCTGCTCTGCTGTCCCTTGGGAGAGGTGTGAGTTCAGGGATCCTTCACATTTTCTTCTCCCCAGAAACCCAATAGAGTTTTAGGATCTCCAGTCAATCTAGAATGGGAACTCCACTGGTTGTTGAGGCTGTGCCCTGCTTCTCCAGCCTACAGTTATGGGGGGAGGTGGCCACTGCGTTTTGCCCTGTGTCCTTCAGGGAGAGACAGTGGTTCTGTTGGGGGATTGGCAGCTGGAGCAGCTGGTGACCTCCTGCCTGCTGTTCCCCAGGGCTGGCTGTGGTGCAGAGGAGGGAAACACACCTCAGGTGGTGTAGCAAGGAGCAGCAGTCCTTTGCAAGTGCATCTTTGCAATCTTCTGGCAGATAATCTAAGAAGAAAGGAGTACTGTAGGGTGTGGGCAGCCTGTAGGGATGGTAAAACTGGTGCCCATTTCCCTTCTAAGTCCCTGGTCAGACATCCCTGCAGCTCTGCTTGCAGAGTGAAGGATGGACCTTCCTCTGTTTGTGTGAGCACATCCCCATTTCTGGCACTTTGTCTGTAGTGAGCGTTCATATGGACAGTAATTCCCCAAAACAAGGAAAATTGAGAATGGCTGAAGTCACAGCATGGTAAAGACCTCATGCTCTTTCTTTTAGCTTGTCCCACTGGTTGAGCCTCTTGGTTGGAGCCAGCAGTTTGGACATATCTCTACGACTGTGCAGTCCTGAGGGTGTTGTGCCCCTGCTTGGGCTGCAGCAGCTCTTCCAAAGTCCACTTTGTTGCTGAAGTTGCTGCTACATAGCCAAGAAATTCAACATAAACACACATGGATGCACACAAAAATCTGATAGCTCTGCATGACTATTCATCCAAAAAAAAAAAAAAAAAAGGTCCAATCTGCATTTGCTCTAAAAAATAACCCTTAACTTAATGATTTATTTTCTTCACACCAGCTGTTCTGTTAGGAATGAAGGGTAATGTCTGCACTTGGAGTTTTCTCCTTACCCAAAGCTGCCTCAGCCTTCAAGGTCCTTTGCGTTGTGTGCAGTGCCCTGCAACAACATCTCTGTATTTATGGAATGAAATACTTGAGTAACAGTGAAGGCAAAGAGCTTCTGGGAGGTGTTAAAACCCTCTTCTAGCTTGACAGATTCGTACAGCAGAAATTTGTTAACAAACAGAAGCACTGGTTATTGGCACCTCCCGGAAATGCTGTAAAAATAATTTGAGTCAAACAGAAACCCATTGTGCTCTTGCCTTAGGTGGACCATGCTAAACGGAGCGTGAGAGGCCGTTTAAACAGGATCCAGTGGAACTCTTCATCAAAATGTCTTTAAACAAAAAGACACTAAACAAGTGTTTCTCTAAAAAGCATTTCCCAGTGCTCTCCCTGCCCCAGTGCCTCACAGCGTTTTGGACTCATACTTGTCCTAAGCAAAATCTTTAAATCTGCAGTAGCCACTCAATGGGGACGCTGCAGAAAACATATAATGAAGACAGAAAAAGTGAGCACAGTAACCAGAAATCCCCTGCAGCCCCTCCGAAACAGCTAACCAATGGTCTGAAGCTGCTGAGGTGGCCTGGGACGAGAAGCAACCCATCACTCATTGCTGGATAGATTTACCCTTGTTGCTACGAAAAGGGGAAAGCCTGCTGCCCACAGTCAGAGATGTTTGTTGGACAATGGCTGATGCTCTGAGGGTGTTTCTGAGGAGGGAGGTGGTTGCTCTGCTCAGTGGCAGTGATCTTTCTGTTTTTGAGCTGTACCTCTCATGGTAACACCTGTCTTGCTGGAGGTCCCTGGGACAGCCACAGAGGAGATTAAAGCCCACTGAGGTGTGGCTGGAGAAATGTTTTGTTGCATGTTTTATGGAAATGAAGGTTAGGCAAGAGAAAGGTTCAAGCTCTTGTTTTGTGAATCTGACATCTGTTTGCCCTGTGCTTGAAGTGCCCCTGACACTACTCCAGGGACGGGCTGGGACCTGCAAGGGCTGTCTGCAGCTTGTGCTGTCTGGTGTCCAAGCAGTTTGTGTACAAGGATGTGAGGCGGTAGGCAGATCACTAATGGGACTGCTGCTGGTCTGGATAGAGGCCTCATTTTGTTGAAAAAATAAGTTACAATGCACAGGTGGGAAAACAAAGTAATTACTGAGGTGATAGGCTGCTTCTCTAATAACGGCACAAAACCCATGTGAGCTATGTGCAGACAGACCAGCTGGGCAAGCAAAGTCTTTCAGCTGGCAGCAAAAAATGAGGTCCTGGGCACTGGCATGGCAAAGGGTCCCAGAACAAGGGTGGGAGACCAAGAGCAGCGCTGGGGTGCTACCTCGGGGCTTGCTGCTCGGGGGACTGCAGCAGAAGTGCTGTGCACAGCCTGCAGTTCACAAACACACTGGTAATTCAGAGGAGGCTACAAGAAGAGCAATGAGAGCAATTAGGAGGCCAGGAAACTTGTCTTTGTACTGAAAGAGCTGGGAATTCAATTTGTTTGACTTACCACGCAGGAGGCCAGCAGCTGCCTTCATCCCAATCTGTAAGTACCTGGTGCGAGCAGGAACACGATGACGAGAGGGCTCTCCGGTCAACCAGCCAGACAGATAGCAGAAGCCAGCAACTGAGGTTAAAGAAAGTAAATTCAAAGCAGAAATGAATGGTAGCTTTTACCAGCAGGGTTAATTGGTGGGGTCTCAGCCTTGCTCCAGAGGTTGCCCTTGAGCCTTCTTGTGCTCCTGCCAGCAGGAAGGAGGAGTCACTGCAGGAGCACTCCCTCCTTCGCAAGGACCACGAGGCTGGGGGGGTCTCCTTTGGCCAAGAAGACAGGAAAAATGAGTAAGGAATGGGGAAACTCTACCTTTGGAGCCAGCTGTGTTAGGGCAGACTGTGTTGCCACTGCTGCAGTGTGGTCTGCAGAATAAAAGCAGCATCTCAAGCCAGCCAAGGTGAATGGACTAGTGTCTGTCTTGCTGGGGACTAGCACAGCCACACTTTGTGGCAGATGGCTCTTGTGTCCTCTGGATCCCATGCACTGTTCTTGTGCCCTCAAAACAGGAAAACCTCTTGGGGGTGATAATCTGCAAGGTGATTGCAGGGAGAAGTCCTAGGCACAAGGCTCCCAGGAGAGTCTGTCTGGAGAGGACACTGGATAAAATCTTCCTGCCAGCTGTGCACAAGTTTCCTCTGAGCGGGAGTCAGATGGCCTGAAATCATTGCAACCAACAATACAGATCAGAGACTGGGAGTGAAACAAACGGAGCACTTAGGCCTGAGCTGTTGATGTGGCTTTGCCTGCAGCTGCTTTGAAGCACTACTTCACTTCTATGGCTGCATCTGTCTGTACTAATGCTTTATAAGACCTCACACAAAAACTCAGTAGGGTTTTCCTTTCTTTCCAAATGGTCACATTCTCATTGTTATCTCAAAGATTAACTCTAGTGCTCAGGCGTCTGCATGGTTTTCTTTCCTAGCTATGGGAGTAGCTGATCCTGTCTCTGAGTCGCTGTATGACTTCTTGAATGAAAAGGGGAAACAGAATTTTTCTGTGAGCTGCTCTGCTCCACTACTCAGTGAAACAGGTATTTGTTCATAGCAAACCCCTGCTCCCTAGGAGAGGATGTTCAGCTCTCCTTGGTGAAATTTGTACAGTATCATTGAAGTCCTGGGAAGAAGCTATTTTCTGCTTGCCAGAGAGCTTTGAAAATCAGTTGGATTCAACCTTTCCTCCCTCGGAGGGAGCTGAGAGGAGTACTGCATGCATGATATGAGCTGCTTTTATACCCAATTTTCTTCCCTTTTTAAACAAATTTCACTTAGATAACAAGAGGGACTATTTATTACCCAAAGCTGTAATGCTCCTCTAACCGGAGGTGTGACGCTGGCTCTCCCTCTGGCATGCACAGTTCAGACTGGAGACTGTAGACTGTGGTGATGTGCACCAGCAGCAACCCCACAGCTCTCTGCAGCCCACAGTCACCCACAGAAATGTGCTCCCTGTTTCCCAGGTTCCTTCTGGGGCCTGAGGAGCTTGGCTGCAGCTCCTGTGATTTCCTTTTTCCTTCTTTACTCGTGGCATTTTCTGTGGCAGCAACCAGCTTTTCCCATGGGCATGCTCATAGTGTACTTCCACACCAGCCATTAGCTGCAGAAGCAAAGTGAGACTCAGGAGACATGGGGAGCTCCCTTTAGTTGACCCAGAGGCCTCTCTGGAGCTTGCAGTCTAAATGGATTTGGATTGGATAAAGACAACTCCTCCTCTGACAAACTCTCTGGAGATTGCATGCGTGATCAGGGCTTGAATTGGAAGAAGTTTTAGTGGTTCCACTGGCTTTGCATAAGACATGGGTCAGTGACAAAAACCAGGAAAAGCAGAGAGAGGGAGAGGGAAGGAGAGAGTGGATCACTCTGCTTCTCCAGATGAAATTGCTTTATAAAAGCCAGAAATGACTTATTTTCTGTTGTAAGGAAAACTGATTATATAATGAGTGAGTAGGAGATTTCAATTCTGACAGGATGGGCTGGCTCAGGGCTCATAAAACTGTTATGCTTCCTGCTTTTCCAGATCTGCCATCTTTCCTGGAAATTATGTTTGGCTGAAATTTGCAGTCTTTGGGCATTTGCCAGTAATTCCAGATGTTCAGTGGCACGGCCAGAGCCATTATGCAGAAATTCAGAGTCCATGTGTTGCAGATGACCTGGTGTGTCCTGCGCAAGTGACTTATTTGTTCCATGTTGAAATAGCTGTGCTGAACTTGTTCATGGTGCACAGAGAATCATGTGCTCAGGATGCTGTGGGGTTTTTGTGCAGGCTAGTCTGTGGTGGGGCTTGTGCTGTGCAGTGTGCTGGACATGTGTGTGAGTTATTATTGGAAAACTGTCCATGGGGAGACACATAGTGGCCCTCTTTTGGGATAAGATGTGTGAAAATGGATAACTGGTGTCTTCATGGCTCATGGGTTGTTGGAAATCTCTGTGTGGCAGAGGGAGGCAGCTCACGTTCTCCCCGATGCTAGGAGCCTGCAGTTGCAGATGAACTCTATAACTGTAAGTAGAGGAATGCTTGATGGGACCTCAGACCATCCTGATTCACTGCCCAGTCTCTGTGACAAACGATCTACTAGACAGCCATAAAATGGATGATGTATGTGGTGACACCATGGCAGTTCACCTAAAATCCTGGTTTTGAAACCTCCACAAACTATGTTAGAGGTGATGTGGAGAAAAACTTTTTTGCCTGTTTTGGGGACAGGCTACTGAACCATTGAGGGATGGCTCTCATTCTGTGCCACGGATCAGTGATTTTCCCACTGTTGCTCCATGCTTGTTTTCACTTTCCCCATCTGTCCCTGCTGAGAACCCATCCCTGGCCCCGATGCCTGTCTTGGGTCCCTCTGCCCCGCGCAGCCACTGTTGCAGCACCAGGAGGCTGTGCCTCTCCTGCTCTCCTACCTCTTAAACTCTGGTCCCCACAGCACAGCACCCTCCAGCTACCTCTATCCAGGACTCTCTTTGCTGACCCCAGAGAAGTGAGATCACAAGATGCCCCTGATACCCTGATAACTGAAGGTGAGAGAAACCTTAAATTACCCTCTGAAGTCAATAGGCAGCAGCTACATGCATTATCAGGTGCTCTGTTAGGTTCACTGTAGCAGAAAATACAATATAGAGCTGAGCGTAGACTTATTTTAGACACGGTAGTAGCAGAATTAAGAAGGGAAGTATCTTTGACTTACTGGGGGAAGTCATTTAGGAAGAAATTGGAATGGTTAATTAGAGAAAATTATCTCAATCTAATAATTTAAGGCTAATTTAAATGCTCCAGTCTCTTTTATGTAAGGAAAAATCCCTTTTAATAGCTCAGATTATTATCGTGGAATATGAGTTTAGCTGTAGCAACAGATTCTTATAAATTTTCCACCTAGAAATATTGTTAAAGTGCCCCTCCTCCCCCCAATATTGTGATGGAATTGTAAATGGGCTTCTCTTTAATCTCTTTAATCTTTTTTTCTTTTTGGGCTGGGTGAGAGGATGGCATGCTTGGAACAAGAGGACAGGGAAGGAGATTTATGAAGCTTTTCAAATTTTATGTACCAGCATACGGTTTCGAAAGTGAGATTAAAAGCTGTACCTGTGTGATCCCAGAATCCCAAACCATCAAGGGAAACACTTCATCTTTTGACAAAATCACAAGATTTATGAGGTTGATGTAAAAATGTTTCTTTTTAACAGTAGGTATCATGTTGGAAATTCCCAAAACATTTTATTCTGCTTAAACTAAGAAATTAAAAAAGCCCCAGGTTAATCACATACTTTTCATTAATTTCATCTCTCTCTCTCTTTTTTTTTTTTTTTTTTCCCCCTAGGCTCCCTGTTGCTAAACCAAGAGCTTGAGTGTGCTGTTTGACAGCTTTCCTGCATCAGAAATCTGGCTTTCATCTGCCAAATACCTGAAGTTTTGCAGGTTGTGCTGCCCATGATTCCAGTGGTAGCTGGTAAGTTCATAACTGCATTTGCTGTAAAGACGTGAGCAAAACTGGAAGAAAAAGCCTGCTTGTCCCATTACCAGTATGTTGTAGCCTCCTTTGTCTTGGTGAGGGTTGTCTGTCTTTTCCTCTGTATTCCTTTTGCTTCCTAATGCAGGAATTTTCTAGCTGGACAGACTTCTCTCCTTGTATGTCTTGTACTTGATTGTTTGCTAAGACATTTGTTGTTTCAGAGAAGTCTCAGCTGGATTTTGCCAATGTTCTAGCTAGAAAAGGACATTACTTTTTTCCTGCCTTGGTGGTAGAAGTGTGATGGCCACCTGTTGGTCCCTACGCTGTTCCAGCAAGCAGGACCTGTGCTGCACTTGCTGTCCTGCCTGATTGGAATGGGGAGATGCTGACAGAGAGCTGAGGATAAAGTGGGACCTGGAGACATGACAACTCCTGTCTCTGTGACAGTGCCCACTTGCATTTGTGGCTGTCAGCGCTGTCCTTTTCCCGCAGCAACATGAAGCATATGGATACCGCATGTTTAGTTCTTGCTTTCATTTACCTTAGTTCACACAATAATTAAAACTCAAGCCAACTGACAATTCCTCCCACCCTCACATCTTCCAAAATCAGCAGACACTTGTTGCATATCTATGTGTTTTGCCTGAATGTAGGGTATGGCCATTAGGCTGTGTAATGAGGGAGAGCTCTCGGGTGTCTCCAGAAAACTGCCTTAATGAGTTGGTGCTGAGTGTCCCTCTGAGCACTGGCTTTTTGTGCTCTCCTGAGACATGGTAACTTATTAAACTGCTCCAGGTTGTGACTCTCACACCTTCAGTAGGGCTGGGTGCCATTTAGTCACTGGGTAGATAACACATGTCCTGTAACAGGATCTGCAATTACCCAGTGAGAAGTTGCAGGATACTTTTTCCCTTTCAGAAATATATTTTCAATGTAATTATGCATCACCTACACCAGGGATGCTTTGCTTCAGCTAGTGTAAATTCTGCTTTTTGCTGTACTTTTTCTGCAGAGAATGGGACAGATTCTGCTATGTTTGTCTAAAATAAATATGCAGTGATTCATATTTTCAGAAGAATAATTCCTGATTTATGCCAATGTTACTATAATAAACTTGTCATTACTTTTTGTATAGTACAATTATGACAGGATTGAGTTTTCAAAAACATTAGAAGGGTGAATTAATTTCTGTAATAGTGGTCAGTGCTCCACTTCTTACATAAGCATGATGTGGCAGCTTTGGGACCAGAATACAAATGCCTCCTGAAGGTATCTCTCTACCTATGAATTTTCATGTGAAACGCCACAATGACTCCTTTGTGCCACTCTGATAGCTGGCAGGCAGGGCGCACTGAACTGATAGCTGCACTCCTGATTGTTCACTAGTGCACTAAAGCCAACAGCTTTCATAAACAGCACCAAAACTAGGATTCACCTTTATTGCAAAAAGGAGTTTTACGAAAGCAATCAGCACATTCAGTGCTTGGAAGTAACCCAGTGCCACAGACTTTCATGTCTTTCCATGGAGCAGCTGATTCTGACCAAAAGACTTTAGCTGGATGTGCCACTGGAATTGCCTACCGTCAAAGATTCTGTGTTTACAAATGCAATTAAGGTCCTTTATAAGGAATCATGTGGCAAAACCTGAAAACAAGGCCACATCCCAATCTCCTCTGGATTCATTTTAACGTAGAGCAAATCCAAGAACTTAGGCAAAATTAAGCTACCTGCAGCTACTGCAGACTGAGCCCTGGGTTTGCTGCAAGCTGCCAAGTGGCTTGGCTTGCCCTTTGCCTTCCCTTCCAGGCTCAGGCAGCATGCTGCCCTGCAGTGACACTGGTGGGGTGACAGTTGTGGCACTGATGCCCCTTGGTGCCCTGCCTGCTCTTTGGGTGTGCAGAGGCTGGGACCTCCAGCCCAGGTGCTCACACCAGGCCTAGCGTCCTGCCAGCGGCACAGCTGTGCTGCAAAGGAGTATTTTGCATGCTCTCTACCCACATTGGTGATACCCTAAACAGTCCTGCTGAGGAAGAAGATAAATTTTCAGGGGTAGAGGGCTGCTGGGAAGCAAGGGGAGGCAGCAGGAAGCTGAAGGATCACGGCAGGGAGGAGATGGGGAGGGTGGGCATGAAATTTAGGGCAGAGAGCTGCAGGCCAGAGGAGGAAGGAACAGCTGGGAAAGGCTGGGGAGGGAAATAGGCAGAGTGCTGTTCAAGTGGCTGGAATCAGCACATCAAGCTCTCACTTAGCAGGCCAAAGGGAGGAAGGGAGGCCTCTCCTGTTTTTAGCCCAGCAGCTGAAGTGGTCTGCTCCCCTGCCCAGGGTTTGGCAGTAATGGCGGCTGCCCTCTGAGCAGCTGCGGGGCAGGCTGCGGCCTGCCTGTGGGCATGGCTGATTTTGGAGTCTGTGGCAGCACAGGCCTCCTCTGAGCTGGTGCTTGGTAGTCTGGGGGCCAGGGACAGACACGCATGTGCTGCTCCCCCGTGCCCTACCCAGGGAGTGTGGGGGCAGCCATGGCAGAGCTGGGCTGGGTCCCATGCCCAGTGCTTGCAGCGTTCTCCGCAACTGTAAGCTTGCGCACCACATAATTTAGGGTCTCTCTGGCAAATCCAGTGACTATCCAAGGAGATGATCTTCCTAATCTATCATCTGCGAGCACCGCGGTGCTTCTCCAGAGGGCAATTCAGTGCAGTTTAAATTAGGTTCCTGCCTTGCCTTGTGCTGCAGAAGAGCCTTTCTCTAATGACTGCAGAGTACTTGCTTCCAGCTCACACACTTAAGTTAGATGATGCTAGATATATGTGCTGCTGATTTCCCCTGGTCCATGTCTGTGAACTGACACCACATATTATTGGCCCTGTGGGAGGCATCCTTTCAGAAATGCAGATCGTGGAGGGGTGTGGATGGGAGTGCAGAGGATGTGTAAGGCTGAGGGTGACAAATGGGGAGGATCAGCACCATGCTGACATGGGTGTTAGTCATGCTTGCAAAGACCTGCCTGTGTTTCCTTCTTTACAGGGAAATCTTGGTGATGTATTTTAGGCACCATTTTTATCAGTGGTGGTGATGCAGGAAGGTATCAAAAACCAGTTCATTGCACCAATTTTTTTATTACTTTTCTTTTTTTTTTCCTGTAACATTTTTTCTGACATTGCAAGCCTGAAGATGGCATTTTGAGAAGAAATGAGACTTTTTGTCCTGCAGAGGTCTGTGAAGACAGAAGGAGAGAAAATGCAACAGGTACTTCATCACTCACAGGATCATATCTTTTACGCAGAACATGGCCACCAGATTTAGTTGTTGTTTTTTTGTTTTTGTTTGCATTTTTTTCCAGTTTTTAGTCATGGTGGGTGCAATGGGGCTACGAAGGATAGGTTTATTGTACCTGTCCACAGAGATAATCACTTGCAGCTCAGTTTGTGGCTGCTGAAAAGCTGGGCTTTGTTGGGCTGAGGTTTGCCAGATGCAGCCAGCAGTATGGCTTGCCACAACATTGCTACTGGAGCTCCACAGAATTTATTCCCCATAGAGTAAGTGTAGCACAGGTGTGTTGGCCATACCCCAAAGGGACAGAGCCTGGTAAGAAACAGAGCCTGGTAAGAAAAGGGCATTGTCAGCATTACAGGACATCCATGGTCACCTTCTGCTGCTTTATCTGTAGTCTGTGTTCAGTTTACACTTGTGCCTGTGGGTATGTACTGCTTATGGCAAGGAGGACAGGATCTCTAGGAAGAAGCTGGCTTCAGGGAAGAAGGATGGTTTGGCACTGAACTACAGGGAGCAGCAGCTGTGCTCCAGGCACCCATCTTCGCTTCGTCTTCTGTCTGGAAGTGAGAAGCTCTGTCGAACTGAGCATCAAGTCTGTGCCTGTTCTGAAATTGGTTGAGACGTTTTAAGATGCACTGTGCCAGTGTCTGTGGGTCATTAGTTTGCCTGAATGTCTCAGATCAGTCTGTTGAGGAACTGCAGGCAGTGGGAGCACTCAGTGCTAGTATCTGTCGAATGTATATCTATCAACCTTGGATCATGCAGGAGGCAGCAATTTCTGTGATTTTACTGGGCTGTTTGGACATAGGTCTGCGGAATCCTTTTCTGCCCTAGATGCTTTGCAGAAGCAAGATATTTGTGGCACAGTGCTCTTCTGCCTTTGATTACCTTGGCCTGGAGCAGCTGCTGAGTGTTGTCACCAGCATGCATTATGTTCCATGAGTGGTCTTACCCTGCAGTTCCCTGTGTCCTTGTCCCAACACACAGTGTGTGAGGACGGTGTGGTGCTCTCCAGTAGAGTCACACCTGGGCATTTTCAGAGATGCTATTCCATTTCTCGGTATGTTTCACCTTTGCACACTGAGACGGGTGTCATATCACCCTTCATACTGCTGCTAATGAAGCTGATGAGGCTGCTTTACCTAACTGGCTGCTTCTCTGGATGAAAAAGTTGTTAAGAAAGGCAAAAAGCTCAGAAGGAGAGAAATTAGCATTTTCTCAGTCTTTACAAGTGCTGTGGGAAAAGCCGGTTCAGGCAGGCTTGTGTTTTAAATAACTCTGTTGGGCTGTCTGGATTTGAGCAGTTCAGCCCAGCTGCTGCTCCAGGTCTTTCAGCTGATTAATGCATTGCCAGAGCCTGGAGCAGGCCTGAGTGCGGTGGGCACATGGCTCCTGCCAAGCTCGGAGGAGGACAGGCAGCACCCCACGCTCCCTGCTGAGCCTGGCCAAATGCGATCTGGACATTGCAGCTGCTTCTTATCGCTGAGAGACACCACCAGGGTTCTGGGAGCTCCCACTGGGAGCTGTGACCTGCCAGTCCCTTCCCTTTTGCACAGAGGCAAGCCTGCGTGCTCAGTCTGGAGGGCCAGCAGGACCTTTTTGGGTGACACGGCCTGTATTTAGTGCATGAACAGGAAACCGGGCACAGTGCTGCCTCCAGACCTCTGCTCTGAGGTCTGGGCTCCATGCTTCAGCGTGGTCACAAGGCAGGGCTACTCTCATTCTTATGTGGTGTCAGTTGCTATGAAAGGAGGAAGCACAGGCAGTCCTGTCACAGGCTTTCAATCAAGGGATGTGGAGACTCAAGTATGAGTCACTCAGCATCTCTGTCCTGGAGTAGAAGCATGCCGTGAGAGAGGAGCCACGCTGCCTTGGTCAGCACCCTCTCCATCCTGGGTACCCCAAGGAAGTTCAGGTCTCTTGGCAAGGAGGCAGGAAATTGATTTTCATGGTGTCCCATGCTTTGTGGCTAAGCAGTGTGACTCCTGCTGGACCACTGGAGATGCGCTTACCTGCCTTCAAGAAAGAGCCGTGGGTTGCCTGTGGAACAATGGAAGGGTATTGAAAGGTTTTGGAGCTGGCTGGTACAATTATTTTAATATTGCTGGGATTTTAGCATACCTGTGATGTGTTAGGGCACCGAAAGCCTTGGACAGACAGCTTTTTATTATTGCTTCAGCCAAGATAAGTTAATGAAACACCGTTATTGCCTGATCTCAGCTAGATCTGATACAGTGACTGTCTGTACCCGCTGTTCTAGTCTTGCAGATTTTTCCATTGTGCGGCTTCTGCAGATAACATCTGTAGTGTGATTTGAATGTTAGGTATTGTGGATACAGAAAAACACTGAGATTTCCAGGTAAGCTGGAGGATGCATGAAAAGGACTTTAGTGATGCTGTGTGTTTGAGTCTTGACTCATTTGGAAATGCAGCAGATGAAAACATCTTTTCCAAATTTTGGTGGGAGAGGAATCACAGAATCATAGAATGGCCTGGGTTGGAAGGGACCCCAAGGACCATCAGGTTCCAACCCCCCTGTCCCAGGCAGGGCCACCAACCGCCAGATCTGGTACCAGATCAGGTTGCCCAGGACCCCATCCAACCTTGCCTTGAACACCTCCAGGGACGGGGCATCCACAGCCTCTCTGGGCAGCTGTGCCAGCACCTCACCTCTCTCTCGGTAAAGAACTTCCCTCTGACATCCAATCTAAACCTTCCCTCTTTCAGCTTAAAACCATTCCCTCTTGTTCTATCACTATCTACAAGTACAGGAAGTACAGATATTTGAAGTACTTTCCATTTTCTGTGATTACTTCATAATTCCAGCCAAGATTTTTCCTTTGGCCTTTCCTTTTCTGCTTCTGGCCTGCTGTTCTCCAGAGACTATTTCAGTATGAGTCCTCCCAGGAAGCACACGGTTCGTGGTGGGTCACAAGAAGACATTTACTCTTTGGCTTCACTGCAAACACCAGCTCACCGCTCACATTTTGAGGAGCATGACATCAGATACCTTATGCAACAAAGAGTTAAGGATCTGCCATGGATGCGCCCTGGAAATGCTGGTGATCTGCTATGTAAGTGTGGAGGACCTGGGCTTGATATAAATGTTTGGTCACTGCCTTGAACACCTCCCTGCCTCCACCAGCAGGCTCAGATTGCTGATGTGCTTAAGGGCTTCAGTTCAGAGAATTTTGATGTGCATGGGCATAGTGCCCTCTTGCCAATGACAATCCCAGCCAATACCCTTGTTTTTGGAGAGGGCATTGTGGGTAAAGCAAACAAGGCCAAAAGAGGAATTACTGATAGCAGTTACTGCTCAGTTCAGGCAGATGAGACTGTTTTATTATCCCTTGCACAGTATCCAGGGGAACCTCAGGAGCTCCCTAGCAACCATGCAGTGGAAAAACGAAGTGTTTTAGATCCTGGAACAAGTGTCTTTGTGCAGGGATATTGGCCCACTGGCACTGTCTGGCTTGGTTGTAATGGCATGGAGAGATGTTGCCTCCTTCCACAGCAGCGCTGGACAGCAAAAATGGCAAAAGTTGCAATATCTGTTACCGAGAATGAGGAATATGAGCAGTTGTGGTCTAAGGGACCACATAGTTGCCTCGTGAGGAAATTATTCTCCAGTCATTAGCTGAGATGTATGAACAGTCCACATACCTCGTGGAGCATAGGTGACTTGACTTCTGCATTTCCCTCCCACAAAAATTCACCTCTTCAAGTCCCTTCCCTCCTTCTCTGCCTCCTTCTAAACATCCCTTCATCCAAATTTTGTGTTCTCTTGTTTCTTTAGATAGTGTACCTTATCATTGTCTCTCACTGTGCTGCTGTAAGTGTGCTGCTATAAGAAAATGGGAAACTGCCCTCTCTGCTCCCTCAGGACCAGCTTTATAAAAGATCTTAAATTTCCCCAGTGGAAAAGTTTTCAAAGATGAAATGCAGACCAGTGGCACTGGACACAAAGAGCTCCACATGCAAATGTTGCCCTACAAGTTTGACTTTGGGTTTTTGATTGTGTTTAGATACTTCTCCCCCTGTTATGTAAGTCATCAGTGCATCTTTAGCTTTCTCTGCACCTGGGATTTGTTTATCTGATGCAGTTCCTCCAAAAGACATCATGATCAGGTGCACTCTGCAAGTGTTCATCTTCAGATGAAGGTAGCATCTGAGATTTGGTTTGGTAGTGCCCCACAAGCTCTTCCAGCACTGTGCTGTGCTTCACTTGACTGGATTGGCGCATAGACATCTGCAACCAAAACTGAGCTGTTAACAAAAAATCTCACTCTTTCTTCATAAAGTCTTGAAAAAGCACCATGTTGCGCTCTTATCTCCACACGTATTCTCTGCTCTTGGCAGGCACAGGCGTGTCCTCTTCCAGAGATGCGATTGTTGGGAAATACTTCATATCTGGTCCCAGATGCCTGTGTCAATGATAGCATTTTCTCCAAAACTCAGTGGTTTTCACCTGGACTGTTCTGATGATTGGAAAGGGCTGGAGTGCCTTTCCCCCATAGGAAGTGCTGCCCTCCCCTGTCTTGAAAAGAAGAGTTTTCCTGACAAAAGGAGGCATGCCTACAGATGGATAATTTTGCTGTTCTCTGGAGCACCCTGATTAAGGGGAATAAAATTGTTCTATCATTGATGCACACTGCACTGCAGAGAACTAGCCAAGGGGTATCTCTCCTATCATGAGCTATACTGTGGGTATCTGTGTGCCATGAGACTTTCCACATCAGCAGGCTACAAAGCAAGAAAATTTTGCCAGCTTCATGGGCATCCAGTGTCCCCTGTGCTTGGTTATGCAGGAATTCATCTGCGTCCTCCCCAGTTTAGTGCTATTGCAGTGCTTGCAGCCATGGTGAGCTGAGCAGAACTTGGGCTGATGATTCATTTACTGGAAGGGTGCTGAGCATACAAATGAGAGGGTACAATCAGCAGTGGAAGTTGTTTTGCGCATTTCTGCTCTACTTTACTTCACCAGCAGGAACATTTCTAGGACCAGCCTGCAGCCCTGTGCAGCCCTGACAACCTGCTCTCTGGAGAGCTAGTGCTGTGGACTCCTGTGGCATACAGAAGCAGTGGCAAGAGTTTTGTACTTCCTGCATGTGAAGCACTACTGGCATGCACCTGTCCTAAGTGCCTCCTCTCCTGATGGCCTCTGTTAGTGCTTTCTGTTAGTCAGCCAACTGAATGGTTCAAAGAAACACCCAAAAAGGGACATATGCATCTCACTGCCCTTCTCACATAAATCAGTGTGCAGTGATGAATCCTTATTATTTGTGTGCTTCTAGCTGCTTGTAGATGGCCACAATCCAGATTAGATGCTCTGTGCCAGTACATCTGATTGTCAATGAGGCAGCTTGACTCAGCTGAAGCAAAAGCTTTTTCTGCATATGACAGAAGAGTGTTGCTAAAGCTGGCTGACTCCCGGACTGCGTAGGATATATTCCAACTAAAGTTTTTTTTTTCCTTTTTTTTTTTTTCTTTTGCTAAACATCTTCCAGGTTTTTTTTGAAGAAATGCATTCAGAATTTCCCATAAGGCATTTGGCAAAGCTGACAGTCAGCATTTTACATGCTCTGATCTCCTTCTGGTGAAAAGAGATAGATTTTGGTGTAAGTCCACCGTCTACAGTGGTTTATTTCCATTTGTCCTCATCAAAGAGAACAAAGTCAGGACCTGATATTTATCCACTGGCACCACAAAGGTCAGTGTGGATGAAACACAGGTGGAAGTGGAAGAGGAAAACAAGCCTCAGTGCAGAAAACAAAAGCATCAAGGTAGCAGCCTTGTTGGTAAGCCTTGGAGTGTGTCTTATTGGTGTTGATGTGGCCAGTAGAAACTGGTGGTTCACCAAAATCAGGAATTGGTGGTGTGGCAAACCAGCAACACACTCACCCATTTTCAGCACACTTGCTCACAAAAGGATTTACAGAGCTCCTCTGGGTAGCAGCTGAACCAGGCTATTGTGCTGCTTCCCAGGTGCTGAAATAGCTTGTTGTCTCTTTGCATTAGTTATTTGTGTTGAGGTCCTGGTTGTATTTCTAAGTTAAAGCGGGTAAATGTTTGTTCTGAAGATGCACTTTGATGCCCTTCTCCTCTGAGCAATACAGTTATTCATAGAAGTGAGGAAATTTAGCACGCAATCGCTCAGGAAACTCGCTCTTTCCTATTTGGAGCCCTAATTAGAGCAATTAATCACTGCTGCTTCTGCCATCTAAGCTTCCAGGCTAGAATATATTGTCCCCTCTCAACAGAACAGAAATGTAAAAATGGTTTCCCTTTACCTGACACATTGCCAGTAGAGCCTTTATCAGTGTCTGCCTCCTACCAGCTTCTCTCTTGCCTGAGAGCTGTAGATGAAAATGTAAAGAACAAATTGACATGACTGTTCCAAAAGAAAGAAGAGGTGTGAAATTTTCAGAGATCAGTTCCTACCCTATTTGTGTTGGATTTCTCCTCTTGAACTACCTTCTCTTGGGAATTTTTTGTGGGTTTCCATTTTGCTGTGTAATAAGATGGACATTTTTCCTGGAAAGTCCAAGACATTTCCACTGTGGAGAGGCTCTTTTTCCCCTACTTGATGCACTCAAAATTTTTCCCCACATGCTGAAGTTCTCCAGGCATATGCTTTGAGAAGGATGGGGATAATTTTGCCTCTGTGTGTTTTAACCCCATGCATTGCTCCTCGACTGGTCCACCAGTACACAAATGGTGAAATGCCCAATTCTCACTCTATTCCCCTCCACTTACCCACATGCGGCTGCAAGGTGCTGGTCCTGTCTGTGCTGCTGCTGAGGTGTGGTGCTTGAGCACGGGTGCTCCTGCTCTGCTGCAGTGCTAAACAGCATGGTCAGCTTGCCTCACCAGTGGCAGTGACCTGGCTAACGAAGGCGGCCACCTGTCACAGCCAGCACAGTCGTTTTGGCTGTGCACACGCAAGACTGAAAACTACCAGCATGCAGCTATGAACGCAGTTGGTACTGGACTGCAAGTCTAGTCTAGTCACATATAAAATAGTTTTTGAATAGCCATTTGGAGATCTGAAGCATTTCCAGCTGCATAAGTAAGACAAGTCAAAACTCCTGTTACTGTTACTCTTTGCTACACATTACGAACAGCACGACAGCAGCATTGTGGAATATCCATTTTCCTTTGGTACAAATGCCTTCTGCTCCTTTCTTATCAGCCAGCTTCATAACGTCTCACAATGAAGCAAATCTCTGGGATGTTAACAATAATGTTTGTCTTTTTGCTGCCCTTGATGAAAAAGTAATGAACTATGAATGAATGAATGAGCAGTTCTGCCCTGTTGATGCCTTTTTGTTTTTTTTTTTCAGGCTTGGATGTAGAGATGCATTTACTGAAACAGGGCCAGAGTTGCTTTTTGATTTTTGAGATAATTTCATGCAGGAAAACTCCCAGGAATGCTCACTCTTAGAGCTCTAGATCTTGCAGACCTTAAGCAGCTAAGAACCACTACAGCCTTCAGTGAAGGATGACTCAGATGTTGCATGGCTCTTGTAGTGTGCCAAACATAGGTTGTGAGCAAAGTTTTCTCACATCTTATTGTTCATTTCTACTTGTTTCCTCATCATCTGATGGAATAATTCAGCATGCCATTGGCAGTCTCTCCCCCTAAGCACAGAGGCAGCAGAGATCATGCACTTCGCCATCCCAACTCTGTGTGTACACTGTTCTTTTGCAGAAGTTGCTGTGGGGAGCAGAGGATGAAAAAGGAACCCAGGACACCCAGCACTTAACCCTCTCACTTGATGGTCTGCAACCTGACCATTGTTGATGTGTTCAGGGGAAATTAGACAGCCCCCATTCCACTTAGCCATTTTGCTTTTGCAAAAGTGACAATGGAACAGTTCTCCACACATGCCCAAGATTAATACAGCAAGTCTGCAGCCTTGGCATTATAACAGCAATAAGCCTTCCCCAGCCTGTAGCACAGGACAGTGTTTCACCTGGGCTGCAGCATGTCCTGGCTTACCTTGTGCCAGTACAGGGCCACAGTGTGCACATTTTTGGGGCTCACTACACAAATCCAGAAAGTGCTCACTTAGTGGAGTCATGAGAGACAGCTGCTTGTTCCCACTGGCAAGACAAGACTGTATGTTGTCCACAGTGTATGAGAAAATGAAGCTCAATCCACTAAGCAAGGGTCCACCTAAGTCGGGATAATGATGGCATCCCTCAATATATTTATTGGTAGTTCTCCAAGGACTTGCCTGAAAAGGAAGCCTCTGTACTATCCAAATGCTGTTCTGTGCAGCAAACCTCTCCCAAAATGCTGAAAGAAGCATCCTTCTGTTCTGTTAAGTGTGACAAACAATATTTCTTAGCAACAGCTTCAAATTGCCTTTCTACTAGATGCTTTCTAGAATAGCCCTGCCAGTGAGAATGCTTTCCCTTTCTGGATTGGGTCCTTTTTTTTGGACCACGAACTGGTACACAAAGAGCTCTGAGTTTTCTTCCTTTTGATTTAGAACAAGGGAAGAATCAGGAGGCAGTATATGATTTTCTCCCAGTCTTATTTTGATTACTAATGACTTCAACTGCTCAGTATTGCATAAAAAGTGTTTTCAACCTCTGCAGCACTTCAGCATATTCCTAAAGAAGACAAGAGGTACTGCTCTGGAAATGAACACAGATTGTGGTTATACATCATAAAATTTTGGACTGATTTAGTAGTTTTCAACCCTCTCCCTTCAGTTTCCTGTGTTTTTCTGGGAATGGAGGTTAGATAACCTGTGTGCTACCTAGCTGCCTATTGATATTAAACCACAGCACATGTGATGGTAACTCCTTGGTCATTCAGGAAGTGATAGTTATTCCAAACTGCAGCAAAGCCAAAATTTCTTGGTGGCTTTCTGGACGGACTTCTCCACATTTGTGGGAGCTGTCTGGCCTAGAGCTAGCAGGGAGGGCGGCCTCTGCTCAGATCAGCCACTGGCAATACCTTTTGGAAGTCTTTGTCAGAGGAATTCCCCTTAGCCATGAATGCGTGGCATTTATGTATGCCTGAAGACTGTGTATAGCTTATGCAAAACTCATGATGGGTTGCCCAGGACTGGATATGGTCATCTGGAGCTTTCTTTTCCATAGTGCAGCTTGGAAAAGCCAAAACGTGGATGTTTGCATGTACAGTCCCATCATGTGCCAGAATCCTTGTACAACCTCTACAGAACTGCTGGCATGCAGTAATTTATAGGACACCTCTACTCCATTTTCCTAAATTTAAGAATTCTAATCCTAGAGATTTCACTGATTACTGTTGTGAAATAACCTTTCGTTTAAAATGTAGAACCTGGGAGAAAAAGAAATTTCTGAAAGAACCTTCTCTAAAACCCAAGTATTAGGTTTACAAAAACATATTCTTGGGAATAATCCTTTTAGATATTATAGGTATTCTTCCATCCCCTAATCCAGTGTCTTAATATAAAACAAATGAATGCTTTAGAACGTTTAGTCCTCCAAACCCATTAAGGGGATCACGATAAGCTTTCTCTCCTCCCACACTTCACTTCATACTCTGCTAACAATGGCCACAGAGGAGAACAACTGGTGAGGATGCTCATGCCATTTAGGAGGTGTTTAATCCCTACATACTGTGCTGAAACAAAGGATTCATTTGCCAAGATCATGAAACAAACTTTGTAATACCCCCATTAGATGGAACCAAGCCAGGAGCAGAAATCCAGAAAGCGAAACACTAGCAATTTCTATTAGGTTGTATTGCTGTTAGGATACAACTACCCTATAATTTCACTCAGGACATAGAATTTTCTGTGGTCTGTTGGTGAGTCAGAGGCATTTTTTATGCATTTTTCACTAAAAGTATTCTTTCCATAAAGCTTGTGAGGGTCTTCCAGATATCTAAAACTCAGTGAGTGAAGGGGTAGCAGTCTGCAATGTCATCTCCACTCCTAACGTCAGGATAAATTCACTGAAGTCAGAGGCAGCTGATCTGCTGGAGGAATGAGAGAGGACATTATTTTCCTCTATGCAGGCAGAAAATATGCTGTTGTTAAGAGTAATGACTTCTCAACTCTCTTAATCTTGAGGCTCAGGATATCTAGGATGGCATCAGGGTGACACATCGGTAAACTTTGGGAAAACTACACCAGGTTCCTGAACATGGAGTGGAAAGTACATAGCACAGCTGGCCAGCAGAAAGAGTGGCTGTGATTTGATCCACATCTGGGGAACAGCAATTTATGTGCAGCTTTTCTGTGAGACGTCTGCACTGGCCAACTTTCCGTCCCAGAAAACTGTGTAGGGGAAGAGTTTCAGCACGGATATTGCAACAGCAAGAACATATGAAAGGCCTGCATGGAACTTAAGCACTGCTCAGATCTCCTGCTTTGTGTGGGCAGTGCCTCCTTTTGGGCAGAACACGCTGTACGCTGAGCTGCTGCTGCCTGTATGGAAGACTTTTCCTCAGCACTGCACCAGACTGTGGGCTTCCAGGACACCACCTTTCATCTGCTAACCTGCTCCTAGATCAGCTGTAAGGGGCTCTGGAACATATGCTAAGCACTAGTCACACGCCACTGACAGGTAATTAAGAGATTTAAGAAGTGGACGGTGACCATGAGAAATTCAGCCTTACCCATACAAGCTTTAACTGGAGATAGGAGCCTGTTTCAAGGAGAGGTGACTGCACTGCACAGACTGCCATCACATAAAACCAATTGATCTAGAGTCTTACCAAATGAATTGATCTAGAACACTGAAGCATCCTGTATCCAGGAAATATTCAACTTACTGAAACAGACTCAACTTCACAGTAAAACCTGGGACTTTTTGCCAGGGCTCCACTTGTGCAAGTTGCGAGCCCCTGGAAAACATGTTTTCTAGTGAAAATGGTCAATAAATCTCTAGTTTCAGTTGTGCTATTAGGCATCAGTCTAAGACAATGGAGATTATTAAATGAAGAGCATTAGTCTTTTCTTATAGGATATGCTGTGCTTTAAAACGTATTTTATTGATCCTAAAATTACAAGATCAATTATTGACATTTTGTTGAGGATCAATCTTGGATTAAATGGCAAAATGAGGAAAAGGTTTTCATATGTACTATGTCCAAAAGCAGAAACAGATTGCCCTCCTCACGTGAACATTCAGAAACCTCTTCTGATGATTAAACATTATGTCTGAAATATATCTAAGTTATACCAGCCACCATAGCGCTTTTTGGTGAACCAAAGAAGTCCTACAGTGAAATCAAACTTCTGAGTAATACCTGTACTACTTTAATACGAATTCCCTCCAGCATCGTTTTTTCCTGTTTTTAGATTCACATATATTCTGTCAATTACAATGCAAAGCATAAGTAACAGATTTAAGCAAGGATGTTGGAGTGTGAAAAGAATTCATGTGAATTGCTAATAGGCTGGTGGGAATACATTTTTTTCCACATGAAGGCAAATCCTGTCGCTTCAAAGACAGCAGGCTTGGTTTTCCACTGCTTCATCTCGTGGCTAGCTGCTGTTACCTGCAGAAGGGACCAGAGGGCTGGGAGCAGCCTGCTACCAAATCAGTGCTCGTGTCACCAAGAGAGCAGCACTGTGTCTATCCTTCCCTCCCTTTGAACAGACGTGAGCAAAGCTGTGAGCAAATTAAAAACACAAGCCGTGGGGCATAAAGCAGCCTTGTCATTACTTCAGCTAAGCAAAATGGAGATGCAGCAGCACACACACGGCACCTCTCTTCCGTTCTCCCTGGTTTTGCTATTTAAGGTGAAAGCCTGGCAATTAGCATCCTCCAGTGACATGAATCGATCAGGTTTGCATTCGCCTTGACAATCATGTGACAGGGAATGGAAAACAGAGTATGAGTCCTCTCAGGTAATTAACCTACGCTCCAGCGCTTCCCACACCAGCCTATTTTCAATTTCGGCACAGTACAGTTTATACACTCTAACATTATTGCTCAGAAGATAGAGTGATGATTCAGGTTTGCTAAAAATGGCTCCACCATACTGCAATCATGCTTGTGAAGCTTCGTCTTGAATCCTGTACGTGTAAGTTTTCTTCTCACTGAGAAATAAATGCGTGTAGTGTTCTATCAGAAAAGTTAGTCACCAGATACCTGAAACACTTGTGTACCACCCTTAAGGAAACATGGCTTGTTTTGTTAATTTGCCTGCCAATTCTTTCCCCT
>WBMW01002095.1:0-81498 GCA_013396635.1 Penelope pileata | reverse complement strand
GGTATGGCCTGCCCGAGGAGGGGGGAACCTCGGCACCTGGCCCGGGCCCGGGGGGAGAGGGCTCCGGGGGGCTCTTTCTCGCCCGTCCGTTCTCCTTCCGGGAAGCCGCATCCTCCCGCTCCCCCATTTTCCCCCGCTGCCGCGCGCAGCCTCGCCGGGTATTTTTAGCCGGCGCCGCTGATTAGCATTCAGGGGAGCGAGCGAGGGAGAGAAAACCGTTTCTAAGCCGCTCTCTCTTCCCGTTCCAACAGGGGCCGTGCACCTGTGCGCGGAGGGATCTGGGGGCCGCGGTCCGATGCTCCGCTTCCCCCGGGGCCCTGGGCCACACCGGCGCGGGTACCCCCCTCCCCCGCCCCGTCGGGGCTCTGCTCCCGGAGCTGCTCCTCCCGCGGGGGTTCCTGGGCTCAGCCCTCCTCGGGGGCTCTGTCCCAAAGCACGGGGCGCTCCGGTGGGACGTGGCATCCCTCGGGGACACGGGAACGCGGCAGATTGTTTTAGCCTGTGCAGGACCTGAGGGGCACTTTTCCCTGCGGTGTGAGGACACAATGCTCCCTGTCCATGGGGCTGAGCTACCGCTGGCTTCGTGGTCGCTTTACTGGTCCCCTCCCTGGCCGTGGAGCATTGCTGGCTCTGCCTGGGGTCCTGAGGGCTGGGGCAGGTGGGTCTGCCGACCCTTGAGCATGCAGAGGTTTTGCTGTAGGGTCTGAGAATTGGGTTCTGCACAGGCTGAGTGCCTGGGCCTGAGGTGGATGCAAAGAACAGATCCCTGTGTCACCGCAACTCGTACAAGTAAAGGCGTAGAGGGCAAAGTACAAAGTATCCAAAGTACAGCACCCCTCTCCTGAGGTCTCCTGAGCTGCAGCGTTGCCCTGAGAAGCGCAGAGACGCGGTCCAGCTGTGAACCAGGGCTCTGGGGATGTGGGTGGGGAGGGAACAGAGCTGCAGCTGGTGGGGAGTGAGGGCTGGAAGGGCTGACCTGCAGGAAAGGCACAGCCCTGCTCCCCCACACATGGGAGGGAGCGACACCTTTTGTATGGCTTCATTCTGGTGAGCTGAATGGGCTTCAGAAAAGGGTTAGCTATTAGGAATAGGAGGAACTTAGCGTTAAATAAGACGAAAATGAGGAAGAGATCTCAGCCTTCTGTGTCTCCAGCACCATCCTTCCCTGGTCCTTCCCTGAGCTCTCAGCTCTCTGGTCTTACGAGTCTCATCGTCTATGGAAGGGCACTGCCTTCCCCTGATCAACAGGAGCCTGATTGGTCAGGGTCCCTAAAAGCTGTGCACTGTGAGGGGCCGGGCTGGTGGGCAAGTTTATCAGGGTGATTAGTAGTTCTGCTGCATCTTTATACCGCTCCTCTGGGAAAACTTGCTCCTGTTCACCTTTTCCAAATCTTTCCTTGCCTGTTCCTCCCCGGATGCACTTTCTGGATCCCAGAGACGATGTTCAATATGCAAGGCTAGACGTTCCGCTACCAGCATGCTCCCCCACGTGTCATTTATTATTCATAAACCTCCCGGGTGTCAGTGTCGCTCTGAGTTAGCACGATTCTTCGTATGGCTGTTTGGCACTTTGCAAGGTGGCACACGGTAAGAGGAGACTCCATGAACACACGCGCACGTGCACGCACGTACAGAGTAAGGTCTTGAGCATATCTGGCACTTCCACGTTCAGCTCTCTGTGGAAAAATTATCTGAAAAAACACTAATACAGTTGTTACATAATAACAATAGATGTAAGACTGTACAATGCTCTATCATATCTATGTCTTGCCTTGAATAATTTGATGGAATGACTGCAAGAAATGCCTGGCCTACCAGCAGCTACATAAAGGCTGCTTCAGAGTTCTCTCGATAACAGTGTACACCAGATCACAGCTGATCCCCTCCAGATCAAGGTTGGGCTGTCCACCTGTCTGTTCATTGCTGATCTATATATGTCTGATTGGTTGGCCAGCTCCGGCCGCTGGGAAGAGGGTGTCTGTGTGCACATGGTTCATGCAACACACGGAGAGGTCTGTGAGCCTCTCGGCTGCATCTGTCCCCTGGACCAGTTGGCCTGGCAGCCTCAGCAAAGGGCACAGTCAGGGTCTAATGGCCACAGGGGAAGCCACAGACGCTGCGCCCAGGGAACGGTGGTGAGGTTTGCGCCCAGGTTTTGTTTAGCTCACAGTTCTGCCTGCCAATGTGGGTGTGCTTTGCTCCGTGTGAGCAGAGCTGGGTGTGTGCACTGGGGTGCAGGTCAGCCTCTCAGCTTCTCGCAGCGACCCAGTGGCACAGAGGATGGCAGTGCTGTTAATTATTTGCTTGTCAGGCGGGGAAGCCAAACTGTGTATTTGTAAAGTGGATGGAGATCTTCAGCTCACACCACCAAAGTGCAAAGCATCACATTATTTTGTTGTCTACTTCTCCTCCTACACCACATTTATGGTAAGATGTATGCGTTGTTATTTCAATGCCAGTTTGATAAATGGGTGTCACAGCTCTGACTTTTTCATTCATGAGGGCTGTGTAACCTCCCCTAACTTATTCTGTTGCTTACTATTGCCTTTTTTTTTTTTTTTTCTGGCATTGTGGACTGTAAAATCTTTTTACAAAAATTGCTTTATGCCCCATCATTAGGAGTGCATTAGAAATAAGGTATTTGAAACTCTGAATGCAGAACCTATCACCTTTTGTTCTGGTCCTTTTTCCTTTCCATTTGCAAGATCTACCAGCATGTTTCCAAGCACTTGAGGCCTGCTCTTCTTCCGCTTTCACTTTTACATGGAAGACTCATCTGTGAAGGGAATTTATGAAGAATACTCTAAGAAATACACTTTGGGAAAGACCCTAAATCTTGCTGTAGTCTTGGAGCTCATGCTGGCTGGACACTGATGAAAAACTAAGATCTAGAGATATTTAAAAGAGACATTTAAAATCGGGAGCAGAGAGGTTTGCGAAGAGAATATAAGGGGTTAAGACAGAGAAAGCACATCCTGTGCTTGAAGCTGGAGTTGTGTGGTTGCTTGGGCAGTTGTTAGACCTAGGAACTTTGGATAAGGGAAGCAGGGTTTAAGAAATCAGGGATAGTGATGCAACAAGGTCATCTGCAGAATGGGCCAATTTAGGTTGGAAGGGGCCTTGAGAGGTGTCTGGTCTGACCTGCTCATAGCAGGGCCGTCTCTGGTGTCAGGTGGGGTTGCTCAGGTCTGTGTCTGGTGAGGTCTTAAAGTCCTCCAAGGGTGGAAATGGCATAGCCTGTCTAGGCAGCCTGCTCCACTGCCTGACTGTTCTCAGGGGAAAAAGCCTTTGCTTTTGTTCTGTATCTCTCACTGCACCCGCTGTCCATTACCTCCTGACACGCACTGCTCTGAACACCTTCCCTCTCTCCCTGAAGCTATCCCATAGGCCTATTATGAGCCCTAGAGCCATGCCAGCCTCATGCTGAACCAGCCGTGGCCCTGCCGCCCCTCATCCTAGGGCAGTCCTCCAGCTCCACCACCACAGTGGCCTGGGTCCCCATGGCTTGTCAGTATTTCTCCTGTCCGTGGCCCCAGGTGGGACACAGAACCCGGGTGAGGCCCTGATGGTGCTGAGCAGAGGGTACTGCCCCTGCCCTCCCCTGGGCCACGCACTGCTCCCAGTGCCCCAGGTGTACAGTGGCAAATGGACATATGCTAGTGGGGTTTGCTGAAGGAGATCCAGTGTGTTTGGGTGGAAACTGAATTTCAAACTCTGTGCTCAGTCCTGGATGACTGATAAGTGATCACCAGCCCGTGGTCCCGTTTGCAATTGGTATCTACCCTGTGTCTGCCATCCAGCCATCTCTTCCCAGCCTTCCCCACACTGTGAGGACACTGTACCAGCAGCGTTTGCTGGAGTTTGGTTAATCTGAGCACTCAGCAAGTTTTTTGGAACTTGCCAGTTTCTTGGCTTTGTTCTTTGCATCCTGGCTGAAACGTGTGCTTCCAGTCAGGGCCAAGGACCTGAGGAGACCTGTTCTGGGGCCTGTGGGCAGTCTTTGTTGCCATTTTAGTCTGAATATTCCAGGACTGGAATGAATAAAGGGTGGTTCCTCTGTGCAGAAGGATTTTGTCTTTTCAGCCAAGTGGTAATTATATGAGGAACATTCTGTGTTTACAGGACTATAAAATGGAACACAGGCTATTCTGAAGAGGGAGTCTGTTGTTTGCTGTGGCATTTGTAAAATCAGTTATTTGCTATTATTTGTCAAATTACTTAAGGACCTCTTTCCACTGCTTATTTCACAGAGCTGTTCAATTATAAACAAATTGCAGAAAATGTACCTGATGCTTTCCTAAATGCTGTCCTAGAAGTGGGACCTGGATGGCATTTGGCTGTGTAGGTTCTGGGAAGCTGCTAAGTTAATGATAAAAGATTGCTGGAAACCATGTTGGTCAAAAGACCTCTCAAAATCCTGCTCCATGGGCTCTTTGATTACTTCAAAGAGTGTTTCAGTTCACACTGTGTGTTTGAGGTGCTGTCTTAGCCTTGATATCAGCCCTGTGCAAAGGCCAAAGGCTCATGCTTGGATTAGACCCCAGCGAGGCCTTCGGCACAGGCCCTGAGCAGCAGTCATACACCTCTGCTTTGCACCTACCTTCTGCTGAGAGGTGAACGTGCTGCAGAATGCTTCCAGGAGCTTCAGGAGGCCAGCAGTGCTCCCTTCAGGCCCAGGTGAGTGGAAGCTCTTTCCCCCCTTGGTAGGAAGTGAGCTGCTTTGCAGTGTCCTTGTTTGACACCGTACACCGCAGTGAACACAGAGCTGCTCTGTGTCTGAGGGGAGGAAGGTGATGTCCCAGGTGAGCTGAGCTGGATCAGAGGTCACCTTTTCTTGTTCAGCTATTGAATGAAGTATCTGATCAGTCTCGTGTGCCCTGATCCAAATTTAGGAGCTGGGTTTGACACAGGAATATTGAAAACTCTCTGTATTGGTGCTGCTTTGTCTTAGATAAGGCCCTGCTCAACTCTCATTCCTTTTTGGTGCTCCTCTTATAGCTTCAGCAACTTCGACTTTTGCACAGGATAAACTTGCGAGACAGGAGAGGAAGAGGAGAGAGCAGGTTCCTACTCCAGCCAGAGCTGTGCTACAGGGAAGGCATATTTTGGCACCTCCTCTGATCCCTAGAATATGGAAATCATTCTCCTGCAAGGAGCTGGCCTGTAGCAAGTAACTCACTTGTGCCATGACTTCTCCCTTTGCCTGTCTGCTGGGACAAGGGCTAATCTGGCTTGGTCCTTGAAAGCAGAGGCTGCAGCGAGCCTGCCTTCAGGCAGGAGATGTCCCCTACCCAGATCTGCAGCCTGGGAATTACCTCCCTGCTGCCAGCAGGCCTTGCTGTGGTGAGCTGTGGTTCCTGCTCTGCCCTGATAACAGAACGGCTGCCCTAGTTTCCTGTCACACCCTGTCCCTCGGAGCGGGCTCTGTCCTGAACTGTGCTGCCTGTCTGATCTTTCCCTAGGCTGTTATTGTTAGTGATCCTGATCAAAGCACATCCTTTTCCATGTCAGTCAAAATCGCTTAGAGGTGCAGGTTGGCGAGCGGTGAGCGGTGAAGCCAGAAGAGCTGGACGACCCACAGTTGGTGGGACAGGGGACACGCTGTCCTTCTCCACTCGCTGGAGTGGGTGCTGGCTGGAGTTGGCTGCACAGAGTGCAGAGAGGGCTGGGTTCATTGCCCTACCCTTGGCATTTCTTCGCTGCTAGCTGGCCTTCTGCCAGGCCCCTGCCCCACCAACATGGCTGCCGCAGCCCTGCACCTCCACATGTGCATCACAGGGCTGCTTGGGGATTGACTTTATTTAGCTGCTGCCAGAGATGCATTCCTCCCTCCTTTGAGGCAGGACTGCAGCCTGGCATCTTGTGTTTTGGATCCTGGCTTGCATAGCCTGTGTGTTAGAAGGATCATGAGATGATGACAGGGCAGCACAGTGATTTTCTTGAGTCCCTGGGACATTTGTAGGCTGCTTCTAAGGGGCTGGGTAAGGATGGCCTTTTGCTAGGTGGATTAAATTCACTGCGTAAGGCTCTGCAGCAACACTGGAATTATTTTAAAGTTTAAAAAGGCTGGAAATTGTGGTTACCTAGAGTAGCTGGTAAATAGCTTAAGGAAATATGAGGGACTTCATAAGTCAGCCCATGCAGACTGCTGATCTTGAGCACATCATGCCCCTATCGTAGCTCCCAGGAGCATCACCCACTTTCCTCTTTGACTGCCTGCTGGAAAGCTGCACTGACCCTTCTGCTCTGATGGTTGGAAACCTCCCCACGATTTCAGCACTGTATGTGTTTTGTGGCCAGCTTGCTCACATTTGTTCTGTGCCAACACTGTCCTTTAACTTAAATAGCTCTTCTCCTTCTCTGATGTTTACTCTCCAGATGTATTTATAGACAGCAAACATACCCCCTCTGAGCTTTCATTTTGCTAGACTAAAGAAGCCAAATATTTTTCAAAAAATTATTATTTTATTTTAAGTAAAAGCTCTCCATACTCTTCAGTTTGAGTTCATCATTGTGCATGAACCAGGACAACATAATGCACCTTTTGTGGTCTTACCAAGGCTTTGGATGGTGGTATTGCAGCTTCCTCACCTGCAGTGAAGAGTTCTTGCCTAATATCCTGGAATTTGTGATTGCTTTTTGCCCAGGTTCTTCCCATGGGGTGCTACATCTGTACCTGTCACATCTGATTGTTTACCCCAGATGTGGGGCTCCCAGCTGAGACTCTTTTGCTGAAGACCTTTCCCATTGTTTGATCCTTCTTCCCCTGTTATTCCAGCCTTCAAGGTAATTCAACTTTAGCTGTTCTGATATTTTGAACCTATTCTGTCTTGTCATTGCCCTTGTACCTCCTGGTCCTCCTGGCACTCTGCTTGTTGCCTTCACTCAGTTTGGTAGTTGCTTTCACAATGCAGCCTGCTGTTGTCTCCCTCTCAGCATGCTCCTGCCTTACTTTTCAGCTTTAGTACCTGTATCTGCCAGCTTATCAGTTACCTTCCCACATAATGCAATTTCACATAATTTATTGAAGCCCGGAGAGACAGACAATCAGTGATACCACCAAAGGAGATTGGTATGTTCAAACTCTGGCAAGTCTATATTGTGTTTTATCTCTGTTTATTTAAAATGCATCTTTTACTACCTTTTTTTTTTCCCCCCAAACAAGCTTGTCCTGGTGGTAAAGGTCTAAATGACATACACAGACATCATACTGTATTTCAGAAAGGGGAAACATAAGCGTAAATTTGTTTTTCTCCACTGCATTCCACATCTTTATTTTACAGTGATTGCTGCCAGCCTGTAGGCTTGCATCCACTGCTCCTCCTGTAGCACTAGGTTGGAGCTGTCCATATCTCTCAGTTTCAGCCTGTGAAGATTTGTGAGTTTAGGCTCCACTTTGAGTGTGGTAGCTTCCTTGTCTTCAGCGTTTTCATTTCCATGGCAGGTCCTGCTTTTTCTGCAGTCTGAGTGCCATCTTTATTGAAAGCCTGGCTAGGCATCTGTGCAGGATACTCTAAACTACTTTATTTTTTCCTCTTTTGCTTACTGCCTAGCAGCTCAAGATTTTCTTTCCTTATCTTCTTATTTACATAACTGCCAAGCTCTTTTTCTTGTTACCTCCTTTTGTGCTAATTAGCAACTTGCTAATTCTCTCTTTGCTCTCCAACTCTTGACCGTATTCGTGAGTGAGGTTTCAGCTAATCTTGCCTTTCTGCTTCCACATGATTTATTTCATCTTCATCTCTGCATCGTGGCTTGCATCTGGCTGACTGCCAGCACTCTTAAGGATTTTTTTTTTTTTGCAGTGGTAGTTCTTCCATTTTTATAAATAGTTCCCTCTCATGTTTACCTGCCCTTTCCTGGTTAAGGGGTGGATTTCCAGTCGTCTCCCTTATCATTTGTCAGTCTTTTCTATATATTTTTACCATTTATATAGCCTCTCTTTCTCCTTCTTTTATTTGCCAGACTTGCTGCCCCTTTCTTTTTGGCTATGTCATCTCCCTCTCCTTAATTTTCCTCCCATTATCTGTGTGCAAATGGTGCCTCAACTCTCGTTTTGTTCATCTAATGTGAGTTTTCCTTTGCTGCATCTTTATTGTACATTGACCAAAGCTAAAGATCTATCCTGTTCTGTATATCTTCATGCATATGCATCTTCTTTTCTTACTTTTCTTCTGCTGTGGCTGCATATTCCTATTTGAATTTGAGGTGTCTTTCTGAGGGATTTTTTTTTTTTTTCACAAGAAAGCTGTAAAGGATGCTCAGCATGCCTCTTCCTTCTCATCTGCTGTTGATGCCTGCAATTTTTTCAGGTCTTCCCATCACTGTCATCATTTCAGACTTTCTTGCCTTCATCTTCAAAAGCATGGAGGAACCTCCCACTACGTATACAACTTATTTTCTGTTTGATAGATTCCTTCGTTGCTGCCTATTGACTATATCAGTTGCTTGCTCAGTTGTCAAGTTAATACACATATATTTGCTTCAGTTGCTATCTCATAGTGGTATCCTGTATCCCAGAACCTCTTTTGTGCCCTGTCTTAGAGAACAGTAGCGTGTAAAAACCAGTGAAAAACATGCCTGTTTTTTCTGCTCCTAACTCTGGGTTATTATTACTGGCTGTCTTGTGCTGCAGCTCAGGACATCAACATTTATGGCAAAAGCTTTGTAGCTATATGCTGTCAGCCTTCAGAAAGAAAATATGGATTTGCTATTTCCTGTTATTTGAAGGATGCTCTAGCTGTTTGTCTATTCTTGGCAAGATTGTGATATTAAACTTTGAACTAGAATGGGGAAAGAAGCCCATATAGATCAGCAGAAACTGGTTAGACAGTATTACAACATGATAGAATTCCTGTTTGTTCCTTAGATTTGCTCCCACAGCCTTTCAGCACAGGGTTGTGTTGTAAGTGAAATGACAGCAGGGAAATCCTAGCTGACTGCTTTGATAGACAGTGGTCTTTTCTGATGGGAACAGCCCCACACAAAGCTGCAGGTTTCAGAGCTGGCTGAGGAATGCTGTCCTGATAATTCTCCTTTCTTGTGCAGGAGAAAACCCGGCTGCTGTCTTGGAGCTGGGAAACAGAGAAGATGGACTGATATGAGTCCACTGTGTGCACTGACTGTGCTTTGGAGAAAAATGAATGCCTCAAAGTGCATGAAACCCAGCATGAAAACCAGTTCCTATTGGATTCACAGGTGGTTAAGCACTTAAACATAGGAGATGCTGCTGCTGATGGGGTACAGCTTGCTGTAAGGGGCTCTGAAGCAGCCTCCAGCCCTTCCCAGTTCCCTGGAGATCTGTGATCTCAGTCTCTTTACTGGTGGTGTGGGCTGATCCCCCTACCCCCTGACAAGGCACTCACTAAATCAGAAGCCTGTTCTCTATCCCACTGTGACCGTTTTGAGAAACCGTGTCCTTGGGTGGCAGGTTTGATTTTCCGTTTTTCTTTTCCCTCATGCCCTTCCTGATGGCCTTCTCTGATCCAGATTCTCTCATCTCCCTCAATGACCCAGGCCAGGACCAGCCAGCTGATGCACAGGGCAGTGTTCCTTAGCCCCACTTGCCCACTTTCTCCTCTTGCTTGGGCAGGAACATTTTCTGTTTGCCTGTGAGGACTGCTGGCCCCAGGGCTGCCTGTGAAGGGAGGAGAAAGGTGCAGCTGTCTTTACCGAGTGGGTGCAGGGGTGGGGGGAGCTCGGTGCAGACTGGGGCAGGTGCTCTCAAGGGCTGGCATGTGGCTTTTCAGCAGTTGGCACTGTTTTTGCTTTTGTGCATGTTTAGCATGTTTTTTGTTTTTTTTTCCTGTAAATCTTCATCATACTGCTTCCTATAATACGTTCTGTTTGTGGCTATTAAATATACTTGTTTCGAGATAACTCTCTGCAATATGGCACATACATAATTAGGTATAATTAACTCAAATTAACCATATTAAGTTTAGCAACACTCCTCCTGCCGTATTTTGAAGCTGGCCTAACGAATAAAAACCTATTACTAAAACTAGCAAGCCCACATTCTCACGTTCAGGTTCTGCAGAGTCATTCATATTCCAGGTGCCCCCCTTTTCCATTTCTGTACTGTGCCTGTGAACCCAATCATTTGTTGTTTGGTTGTCTACATGATTAACTTGCAGCCTGCAGGATTCCTCCCCTCTGAATGCAGGATCCTTATGGTTCACCTTTGGAGCTATTTGCCTAGGAAAACTGGGGATCTGCTGATCATACCAGGCTCTCAGTGCCCGGTTTACCAATTTCTTGCCTTGCCAGAGCTGATTAGATGAGAGTACTCTGTTTGACAGAGGTCTTGCTATTGCTTGTGGTGGATGACACTCCACCTTGCTTACTTAATAACAGAGCCAAAATGTTGGCTTTTATTCCTTTAAGAACCCGTTTCCCCCTACATTTTCCTTTTAGGATTAATTTTGTTGTTACTTTTGTTGTTCCTGTTTGAAGGTGCTCTGACCATCAGGAAGTTGTATGAAGCAGGAGAGTGACTGAAAGACAAATGCAGTTTGGAAAAAGGGGTAGATGGTTATATGTGAGGAGCATACCGTGGCACACAGTGCCCAGCACCCTGTGTCTCCAGTGAAGGAAAATTCCTGTCTTTGCAGATGGACCTAGTGTCTCTTGATCTTCCAGGGAGTGAAGGATATATTTCTTAGTGTATCATCCCCTAAAGCCTGATTGCTAGTGTGTGTTGCAGGGTCTGCTCCTGTCCTGTTCTTGAAAAACAGAAAGCATGCGTGCAGCAGGCACAGGAATGCTGGCGATGGCACAAGAGGGTGTCTTGGCTGGCCTCTGCTTCCTGACATCTACGAAACAGTTCATCATTCTCCAGCTTTCCAAGGCTGCCTGGGTATTAATTTGCTTCAGGTTGTAATCAAGCTGTCACTGATTTTAATAGGCCTTGGATCAGACAGGCCTCAGTTTTTATACGGTTTCCATTACAGTGCTAATTAACTTAGTATGCAGATTTAGCTATGAAGCTTAAGAGATTTCATTTAGTTTTTATAATTTAATTGCAGAAACGTGGCAATAAACGCCGATGAGAAGTTATGTGCAATTAATATTGACCCAAGACTACTCAAATGTCGGACGCTTGTCTCTGAAGACTCGGTGGGAAATCCAATGTGTTAAATATTGATTATGTAAAGTGGGGTTTTCAAAGAACCTTGTGGTGGCCTAGCTGCATTCTTCCTGATCAAAACCATGTGAAACATTGATATCTGCCAGAGCTGACGCTGATAGTTAGAAAGCCCCACCACTTGGTGATGCTAGCAGCAGTGTTGTTACCTCATGCAATGTTTTTCCAAAGGTGCTGAAACAGCAAATGAGAAGAATTAGTCTCTGTCAGGGCATGAGCATGTCTGTGTGGAGGGCAGGGTAGGATTGTTATAATGGCTTTTAGGGGAGGATAATTTGCAGCTGTTGATGGACAGCTCACTGAAAGTTTGGAAAATGAAGTGCTCTTGCCACAGCACTTGCTGTGCCTTTGCCTGACAGAGAATAATCTGTGCAGTGGTGGAAAGGGTGTTTGGTGTCCCTGCTGACCCCGTTCTTCGCAGAGCCTACCGACAGCAAGGTACAGTGACTACCAGGAGGTGTGTTGGTATTAATCCCTTTGGAAATGAGCTGAATCTCCTTTAGAGAAACAGCTTGAAGAGGCATTAGGCCTTGTGCTGTCAGTGGCAGAGGCTATCGTATTGAGGAAAAGAGTAGCCAGTTGTCGTATCTGCTGGGGAGATTAGTAGTCATAGCAAGGTCACTACATAGGATCCACTACATAGGATCTACTACAGAAGATATCTACTGGTATGGAAACTGAATTGGAGAGTGGGTAGCTTGAGAGGCTGTGGAAATGATGTTACTGGAAGCATCTACTATCTGCAAGTATCTGTTATGGGTGGTTCAAGTAGTGCTGGTCCTGACAAGGTGACCCTTGAGCCTGACTTTCAGAGAGGCTGATGCTCTACTGTACTTCAAATATGGCTGGAATTTGATATTTCAATGAGTGGAATGAAACGTCTACTCTCTGCTATGAGCCTGGTGGGGGTGGGAGGGAAATCCTCCTGACCGTGAGCATCCTCAGCCTCTGGGATCTGCGTTTTACCTGGGAATCTTTGCACAGTGCATAATGTAGCACCTCATGGGGCTGACAGGAAGGGCACAGGATTCTGCCTTCAGTGCAGTACTGAGAAGTGAAGTTTAAAAACCCTCTAATTTCCTTGGTCTGTCTGGATCCGAGTATCACCAACAGCTTTCGGGCAGAAAAATGAAGCTCCTGAAATAGCTGCTAGATTTAAATTGGAGGTAATGGGGTTTGTGCAGGCTGCATCTTCTTTAGATTCACTGCTTAACAAGATGGGAGCAAGTAAGGAAGAAATACCGGAGAGATGCCTGTGCCTTGCAAGTTGCAGGGACTCATTGAGTTATTCCTGCAGGGCAGCAAAACTTGTTTGTTTCAAAACAGAACACAGACAGAGGCAGTGTTAAAAGCATCTCAGCTGTCAAGTGGGATGGAGACAACAAATTGCACAGGTAGACTGCAAAACTGCATGCTAAAGGCATGATGGCATGGGAAAGCTCAGGAGCTGGTCTGGGCTGGCGTTTCTGGAACATTTGCTCGACCTGTTGTGCATTGCTGTCTGCAACAGGACTTGCACATTTGCGATGTCAGAGCAGGGTGAGATGCCGCAAGGTGCTCAGCATTCCCACAGCCCTTCCCACCAGATGCAGGCTTTCAGAAAAGAGGGAAGAAATGTGACCCGTTCCTCCCCACCCTACTTTAGAAGGCAGGCTGGAAGGGATTGCAGCTTGGTGCAGTTGTCAGTGCATTGTGTCTGACTGCAGAGCTGGAAAGCTGATCTGGGGCAAGCTGCTGCTCCAGTTTCTCCTGGGAGAGCTCCACCTTGGTCTGTGAAAGGAGAAGTGCAGTGGGGATTGCCTCGAAGGCTGTAGATAGCAGAGAATACCCAGGTGCCTAGAATCATTTTGATGGCGTGTTTTGTAGCATGTGTGCACAGCATAGCTGCTTTACCTGCTTCTGGGCATCCGGTTGTGTTGAGCTTTCTGTGGTGACTCAGAGGGCTTTCCCTTGGTGGAACATCAAGGTTCATTTCCAGTCCATTGGCTTACGTAAAGGTTTGGACTATTTTTGTTCAAGTGCATTGCCGTACATTTTTAGGCTAGCTGAACTTGATGCTCACTCCGTTTGCCAAATTCACCACTTTTCTGTGCCCAGGGAGAGAGCATCAAAATCCCTCTGAGGCTTTTAGGGACAGCGCTCTGTGAACACAGCCGTACTGCTCATGCATCCGAGTCTCAGGGGAACTAAAGCTGTGCGTATCTTCACTGTCTCTTGTTTATCCTCTATCTCTCTTTATGCCGTTGTCCATTTTACTGTGCTTCGATTCCTTGGTCTGCTTCATGAGTTCTCAGTCCTTGGTGTCTTTTTCTATGGTAACTCCTCAGCCTGATTCAGTCTGCCTGAACGTGTTTATGTCAGGAGGGCTGCTGGATGATCGAGGCATTCCCCCCTCTTCTTTCCTTTCTCCAGCCTCTCATCTTAAAGTGCAAAATTCTGAGAACAGGAACAGTCCCTTTATGTAGGGAAGGAGCTTTGCATCTCCTCTTATTTTTTCTGCCCATAAATCCCTCAGATGAAAACCAGGAATGCCTATGTGATCTAGGACTTTTTCTGTCTGAAATTGTTAATGGAGATGCCTTCTTGTAACAATGTTTTCCAAATGTCAAGTTTTTATGAATTACTCTGGTTGTTGCTTCCTGCTGTGTCCCAGGACACTCTGAAAATGAGACTTTTTTTTTTTTTCCCCAAGAGTTTTATCCTGCTGTGAATATTTATATACATCATGTTGCAATAAAAACAAACAATTTTCTCATTAGCAATGCAGCCTGCAGAAATCAAATAATTTCTCCTGTGGCTCAGTCAGGGACACCGTGCTCTTGGAGCAGGGGAGAGGAAAAAAGGTTTCAGGAAGGAAGACTCAAGATTAACATCGTGCGCTCTAATAGGATTCTTGAAATTAGCCATTTCATCATCCCGTATTTATTGTTTTAATTTGCTTTGATGGTGTTCGGTGTTGGAGCACGAGGTATGAGTGTCCTTGTGTGCTGCTTGCATATGCAGAAGGTAAAGGGACATAACAGAGTCCCTTCCTGCGAGGAGTGACTGAAGCAGGCAGTGTCCCGGAACAAGGTCGGGTGGAAGCAGTGCTGAAGGGCCTGCAAGTGGGACTCGCTAAATGCTGAAGTGTGCCTGGTTTAAAAGAGGTGCATATTCAACAAGTGATTGGAGCTGGGGCTTAACTCTGGTGGTTTCCATTGTGGAGTTTAGAGCAGCCTTTTGGGTATGCACCTAGGGGGCTGGAAGAAACAGTTGCTTGCAGTGGCCGTTGCTACTCATCTCCTTGCTGGGCTGAGCAGAGCTTGGGGCCAGTAACACGCTGAGCCTTGGTTTCCTGATGGTGACATGTCTGTGGGTGACAGCAGGCGCTGTGGGGCTGCTGCTCTGTATGCTTGCCGTGTGCCCTGCAAAGTCCTGAGCCTGGCAGATACCCATGGGCCTCCTGGGCCAGAGAATGATTTTGGGGGAGAAGGAGGAGGAACCGAGGACACAAGTCATGTCATTACCAGGTCACGAAGATAGAAGCCACCAGTGTGTCCGTGTCACTTGGTGGAAGTGTTGCAGGAGCTGAACCAGCAGCACTACCACAGCTGGCTTGGACGCCCATCTGTCAGCGCCTTGCTCCTGTCCCACTAATGCAGCCCAGTGGTTCAGAGGCAGCTGGAGAAGCACACAGGACCTCCCTGTAGGGGAGCATATGAGCTCCACAGTGTGAATAGATGTGGGCTGTGTATTTCTGCTGTTTGGAGGGGGTATGGGTGGCTGTTGGGATGCTGGCACTGTTATTTGGTGTTGCTCTTGCAATGTGTTTCTTCCCATGGCAGGAGGGCTGTGTCTGTCCTGTTAGCAGCTGCCACACTGCACCTAATCACGTCTATCCATAAGCAAATAGTGGGGCTAACATCTGTGCATGTGTATCTTCCCTTGCTGCAGTCCCTGGCAGAGATCTCTGCGGTGCTTCGTTCGGTAGCTGATGTTCTACATGCTATTTCCTCTCCAGTGAACTCCAACAATGGAGATGGAGTTTATAAATGAGATAGCATCTTTTCCCCTGTTGTTTGTCTCACACTGTGTCCATTTGTAAGTATTTAGCATTGTCAGGCGCTACAGATGTGCCGTTATTTTTCCTTAGATGGGATCTCGCAGTCACACAAACGCTGGAGCCTCACACTTGCTCTCTCTGCTTGCCAGAGCCCTTCTGCCAGAGCAGCGGTGATGAGCAGAACAGTGATATCTCATCTCCAGAACTACCTCTCCTCAAAAGCTGGGGCTGGCGAGCAGCTCGATGGAGCAGAGCAGGCGTTCCCCAAGAACATTTTTCAGTTTTGTTTCCCTTTCAGAAAGCAGATATACTAGTGGCACTGTGAAGCTCGCTCCTTTTTTTTTGTTCATTTTGCTCATTCATGCAGGCACTGTGATAGCAGTGGCTGAGTTAAACCCTCTGACTGATGAGCGAGCTCAGCTTGCAGGGGGAGTGCTGTCCATTCAGAGGCTGGCACAAGTATAGAGAAATAATAAAAGGATTTTTTTCATTGATCCCATTGGCCATTGATCCCATCTGTCTGCAGCCACAGGCAGTCTTAGGAGCTGAAATAGAAGGTCTGCAGAGGTTGTGGTGGAAAGAGGAGAAAAATTGTACGGAGGGGAATCAAGGAGGGGAAAACGAGGCAAGGGAAAGCAGGCAGGCAGGGCTCCAGGTAGCGTTAGGTCTCTTTTTGAGACTAGAAATTGCTAGAAAAAAAATGGAAATGCCAGCTATCTTCTCCCCCACCTCCGTGTTTGAGGATTCCTTGCAGAGATCTTTCAGCTGTGGAAAGGAGAGGGGCTGTCCAACGAGCTGTGCCTCGCGTGAGGGCTCGGGCAGCCTGATGTGCTCCATCAGGGGAGAAAGACCAGGCAGCGATGTTTACCCACACATGAAAGGCTGCTGCGAAGATAGAAGAGTTAGAGCAATTATTTTTGGACATTGGCAAGGACTATTGAAAAAATAATGTGTTTTGAGGGCCAGCAAGAAAAATCACTGGAATCCGTGAAATCAGTGAAACTCGTCACTGGCAGAGCTTTAGCTCTGTGGGAGCAGAAGGAAGGGTTTTGGTGCATGTGGGATCAGCAGTGTAGCCCACCTGCAGCACAGCCCCTAGGACAGGTCTGGGAGCCCATGGGGAAGGGCTGAGGTGTGCTGTGGCTGAAGGAATGCTTTCATCGCGCAGATCTGGGCAGACCCTGGGCCTCAGCCTTGCCAGAAGAAGGGGTAGCAACTGCAGCTCCAGAAGGGCTCTTTTAAAACAGGGCAGGAGAAGGCAGCTTTGCTTCTAATTTTGTGAATGGAATCTGAAAATAGTTAACAGAGAATGTGGCATGATGTGTTTTCACCCAGTGAACATCCTGTCACTCTGCACGGATGTGCAAGGTGCGTGTCACCGTGGTGTGCTGCAGGTCAGTGAAATAACATGAAGTGTGAGAAGGCAGTCAGCTGCAGACACTGCCAGCTGGCCGACACTTCTGCCAAAAACGCCAAAGCCAGCAGCCAAAGCTTATAGGGAACAACAGTGGATTAAGGCCTGGCGTTGCAGTACCGGGTGCCAGGGCTGGGTGCTGTGCCTGAGCCTCCCTCCTGGTGCTCACACGCTGGGGAACACGAAGGAATAGCGGTGCTGAACTTGTGAAGGCAAATTGACCTGAGTTACCAAACCAAGGTGTGACACCTCTGGATGTACTGGGTGGACTCCTGCTTTGTGGATGCTAACTCTAGCCAGTCAGAGAACATCAACAGTGAGAGCAAACTGGAAGCAGTGAATCTGAATAAAAGGTTCAGTTCATCCCCACCTGTTCATGTGAGAAACTTCTGGAGAACAGTCTGTGACAAAATGCTGCAATATTAAACCCAGACTATGATGTAAGCTGAGTTTGTCTCTAATGAACAGAGTTTAAAGTCAGGTTGCGTCACTCTTGCTTATATTCAATCATAAATTTTTGGCTTATGGAAATCTGTTTGCTTGTTAAGAAACATATTGATGTGCAAATGGCCTGGCCAAATCTTGTGGAAAGAGAATAGTCTGATTTTGCTTGTACCTGACCCTGGCCTTGCCTCTGCTTTTGGCCTGCATTGTAATTTTGTCTTGAATATTGTGTTAGCCGTGCTGACATGTCAAACTGGATACAAAAGACGATTTAAATATGTTCTTTGTTTGTTTAAGCTCTTGATCTAGCGCTTGAAATTTCTTTCCTATGCGACCTCTTGCAGTATTTTGCTGACAATTAATTCATGGAATCTGGCAAATTATCCTATTTAGCACTAAGCTTCATGTTTTCTTTTGGTCCGAGGTTATTTTTCCCCTTTCCTTGCTTTCTTCTTCGGCTCGCTGGCAGCAGTTTTCGCCCCAGCGCTGGGGTGCTGGGTGGAGGACATGCCTGCTGCAGGCACCCTGTGGGTACTCCTTTCTTCATGCTAGCTGCTAGCCGTGGCAGCTGGCAAACGTGCTCCATCCCATTCAGGCACCGCTAGTCAGCTCGCAGGGAAGGGAGCAGAAACCTGCAACCTGCAGCCGCTGTCATCCCGCGCTGGCTGCGCTGGGAATGCAGAGCTTGCTGCACACTTCAGAACAGTTTATTGAATCTGCAGGAAGCCTGAACGCATCTGGAGGAGAGACCTGCAGAGTAACTGGGAATTAAATGCGCTTCTCCCCATGTTACAGGGTAAGCAGTGCTTATTTGTTTGTGTCTGTATAATCTAGCATAGCAGTGTGCAGCAGCCTGACCCCCTGGACTGATTTTGCAATTGGGCTTACATCAGCAGAGTCTGTTCTTAATTTCCTCATTAGAGTGTGAGAGGGGAATGAAGACACTTTAGTCCTACAGCAAGCGTGCAGTCACAGTGAGTAATGAGTGATGTCTCTGCAAGTAGCCCTGCAGTCCTTTATGGTAACGTGGTCTTTGACGTCAATGGCAAGTTTTCTTCCACAAAAGCTAAACAGAGACTGCAGGATTTGGTTTTGTGTGGTTTTATGAAGCAGAACTGTCAGAGCCACTGAAAGATATCAGGATGTATTTCACTGGCAGCCCTCCCAGTGCAGCTATTCGGGATGCTATTTGCTGCCACCTTGGTTTACTGCACTGCTTCTGTGGTGTGTATTTTTGTGTCCACATTCTCCAGTGATTTTTTCAACTTCTGTCCTAAAGTCATGAGCGTTTACTCTTCACCACCTTCACTGTGAGCCATTCTTGCAGGAAGTGCAGGAGAACATGAAATTTTGGGATGTGAATGGGATGCCGTCCTGCCGCCTTCCTGTTCAGTTTGGGCAGAAAAACGTCATTCACAGCCTTTGTGTGCAGTGCACCCCATGAGCCTGTCACATCCATCTGTGTGCTTGTGCTGCTCTGGAGGGCCAGTTGTGTTGTTATTTGTTTATTGTGGAGGACAAAATCATGGAAGTGCAGGGGAAAACACGCATGTCTCAAACAGAAAACCGAGGAGACTTGAGAAAAATGTGTGCTTTGGGACTTTTGATGAAATTCCGTGTTGTCATAAAGCATGATCCTCTAAGCAAAGGCAGTGGATGCAAGAGAATAGGCACCTGTTTGGGAAGCCCTAGTAAGGACACTTCATCATGAACCTGCCTGATTTTCCTGCCTGGTACCTTCCATTTATGTCTGATTTCATTTCCTGCTCAATGAGAAACCTCACCTCCAGTTGGGATAATGTTCTTGTAGGTTGCATTAAACATCACTGTTTTGGGAGGCTGATTTTAGCACCACCACCACCTTTCTCCCTGTAGCTTCTGCCAGGCTGGGAGCTTCCCATTTTTTCAGTAAACAACTTGCACCCATTGCTATGGGCAGTTACACTCATATTGATAACAACTTGGAAAAAATTATCTGATTTCACACTAAAGCAGCTGTTAGGGATGGGCAAAACATATGAGAAGAGAAGGAACCTGAGGGTGAAACCAGGCCCAGTCTCAAGAACTGTAGGCCAGTCCTAAATGTGTGAAGTGCATTTTTGGAGTCGGGCACAGAGGGTGGCACATCAAGAGCACTGCAGAGACTGTGAGCAGGTGATACTTTGTGGGAAGGTGCTCTATTTTGGGCATGGAGTCCCATGGGAAATGGGATGCTTGCAGTTCATCAGAAGGCTGAAGTGCTCCTGCTGGGTGGAGGGAAGCAGGTGCTTCCATCTAATTCCTCACAGTGTAGTGCTGGGGAGGATGCTTTCCCTAACCATTTCTTTATTGTAGTAGAAGAAAACGATAACGGATGTTATCCGTTATGTTGGTTTGTAGCTGCTTGGGACCCCTTTCCTACTGTGTTGTGGTATTTCTGTAATACCACATTCTATTTTCCCACTTTCTGAACAGTGCTGTCATTATGGAGCACCACCAGAAACTTGTCTTTCTATGCTAAAGCAACCTTAATACTTGGGACTGTAAATGCCATCCATTTCATCAGTGTCACAGCCAGAAAGGTTATCTGTTCAGGTCTCCGAATTACCAAGTCGCCTTATAATCAGTTAGATTTCTCCCAGGTGAGGCACTTACCCTATTTGTTTTTGTTCAGCTATATATAAAATCCAGTATCATATCAGAAGTTTTCACTTGTGCTGCACAGTAGTTTTTGAGTCTGTAGATCTCACTTTTTTTTCTAATGTGTGGGGAAAATTCTGCGAATTCCAGGTTTGCAATGAAGTTAAGGGATGTAGAGGTGGCAATAAGTGCTTGTTCTGGTCTTACACTGGAAACAACCAGACAGTCTGTACTGGTTCAAGGAAGGGAAACATTTTGAGGAAGAGCTGGATCACCATGGGGTGTGTCTGATGGGATTTCTCAAGTGGTACATGGGATTCAGTAAAGATGCCAGCCTGCGGGAATTCTGCTGTTATTCATTATGTTGTGCCTTCATCTGGAACTGATGAGGACATACTCCCAGTGCTCTCAAAGCCAGATCATTGGTGAAAGAGGACTGCGTGGGTGGTGTGGGTGCTTGCCAGAGACTGCTGGTGGGGTTGGTCGGGAAGAGATCAGGTGCAGACAGTTCAGGTCCTGGTGGAAGCTGTGTTGTTGTGACCTGCGGGAAGAACAGGTCACATCCTTGAATTTTACAAAATTTCTTAATAGGACTAGGTGATATGCTAGGTTCTTGGAGCCAATAATCAGGGGATTAGGAGAGGAAAAATATTAACTGAACAAGAAGTTAATGTTCTAGAAAGCCTCATTAGCTAAAGAAAGTCCGACCTGAGTTCAGCGCAGCTCATGACACACATTTGCTAGAGGGATGTTTTCACATGCTTACTGGAAACTGTGTTTACTTATCTGCTAATCAAGCTGATCTTGGTTGGTTTTATAAAGATTTTAAATCATGCAACGTCTCAGTTTAGTTCCTAGCAGTGCAATTTTCGTTCTTTAGACTTGGTCACAGAACTGTCTGACCCTGCATGGCGATGGTAAGACTGCCTTGTGCCATCCTATTTCGCTGGGCTCAAAACACTGGGTGGGCTGCTTCTGTCTTCCTAATGTTGTAACTGAGGTGATCTGAGGGCACAAGTTTTTTAGGATGAAATACTAAATTTGGTGTAATGGTGATGCAAAACACGTACCTGGGTGCCATGTGAACTTCCAGGCACTGGCTTTTCTTCAGGTCCACTCTAGCTACTTATGGATGCTTTCCAGACTTGCTTGGCAGTGATTGGAAATAATTTCAGCTCTCTTCTGCAACTGGCTTTTCGTTCAGTTTCTGTGCTTTTTTTGTTAGTTTGTTTTTGCTATGTTTTTTTCTTTATATTCTTGAGAAGTCTTGTTCTTCACCAAGAGTGTAAGTTCACACTAGGCAGGTGCTGCCCTGTGTGAATTCATGCACACAGGATATTAGTGATAGAAATGTCAGACGGTCGTTCTTCTCGGTGGCTGAAACTTTTCAAACTCTACTTTAAAGTGTACTTACTTCTCCTTTCCTGAGCAGTAGAGCCCTCTGCAATTTTATGTAGATGAGTTTTCTGCTTTATAGTGGGAGGCACATGCGATGAAATCTGAGGGGTTTTAGTTAGGTATTTGTATGCAACTTTGGCATTTCGTTTTGCAAAAAACAGGTTATTTTTATACACAAAAATGCATGTTGTTCACTTAAGTGACTGCAACAATTCTGCCAGCTCAGGCATTAAGAATTCTTTAGTAATACTGAATGTTTTCCAGAGGACAACATAAAATGCCAGCATTTACTTCAACCTTCAGAGCTGAAGTTGACCTTATTCTTAACCAGAGTTAGTACATCCTAACCACTGTCTTAGCTAGCAGCTATATCTGGTCCTCTCTTTCCTTTAATATAAGTTGTAGTGAAAAGCATAAAAGAAATTTTAAAGCCTACGTGATGAGTGTAATACTTTTTTCTAATGCACTTTATGGACCTGCAAATAACTACACTGGCTAATAAAGGAGAAAAATACATGGTCAATTTTGGTATTTCAGTGTAGGAAGAGGTCACTAATGGAGTCTGATGAGGGTGTGTACTGTTAGACATATTTGTAAATGTCATTGCAGAGGAAGTGAACAGCAAGGAGAAAAGTTTACTGAAGTTGCTAACATTATTCAGTCTTAAGGATAAATGCTGTGCCAAAGACAGATTTTATGAGACTGTGTGGAGAACAAATAGGCAGCTGAAATTCTGCTTAAGCAAATGTAGAAGAATAATATACATCTGAAGGACAATCCTAACTAGTAGCAGCTCAGGACAAACAGGAGAATACATCTCTCCAGGAAGCTCACACCCATGGAATTTTTATGTCAGAGGAGGTTGTGCATATGGCAAGTTTTATACAGTCCCATAAAATAGCTGGGTGAAGTTACTGGAGAAAAGTTAGCTGAAGATCGCTATATAACAGCTCACCATCTCTGCCTTGGAAAGCTATGGGAGATTGTTATCGCTTGCATGCTGTCTCCATGTGCCTGTGGAGACTGCTGGTGTTAAGACCTTTGGTGTGATCTCTGTGTTAATTCTTCAGTTAGAAACAATGTTTATATCGAGTGTGCAAGTAAGTGGTTGCATTGTTTTCCCCTTTTCCATGACTTTAGAAGTGTTTCCTTATGGCTGCTTTAGTATCACCAGATCCAGCCAAGTGGGATGGTGTTGGTTTTCCAGGACTTTCACCAGTAAACTGAGAGATAAGTCTTGCACCTGAGCACTCTGTACTGCTCCAGCTTGTTCTGTTCCTTTCAGACCTCTCCAGCTAGCTTTTGAGGGGACACAAGGCAAGATAAGAGTCAAAAGCTGTGGAAGGAATCCAAGCAAAGAGTTATCACACCAGCTTTTCATCTAAAGGGGAATGCTGACAAAATGGGAGCACTTTTCCTTTCAAAACAGCTCCATTCCGCTGGTATTTTTCACTCATACTCCAAGTCCAAATCACACCCTAAGACATTAATTGCACTGAAACGAGTGTCATGTGGAAGCCTTGTGCCAGGAGTGCTGATGTGCTGGCACTATTTTGTGTGTTGGGGTGGAAATGGACGTCAGATTCTTTGTCCCAGTGCAGCTTCTGTTTTCTGTCACCCCCTGCTTGTCTTCCTTGTTCTAGCATGGAAATGGGAGGTTGGTCTGCCACAGATTTGGAGGAACACAACTCTGTGCTGAAGGTGCCTCCAGCCCATCAGTGAGCCACTGGGAGTACACAGGAGAAAGGCACATTTACAGTGAGGTTTCTTAGCATAGATCCAGCTCCCAGTACAGGTTCTTCCTGAGCCTGGGTATGTCTGATGTTTGAAGCTGGATTTTACACTATGAATTGGGCTGATTAGCTCAGCAGACAGGCCTTCTATCTAATCCAAGCTGTTGTCTCACACATTGAGTTTGCCCCTGGCACGGGTATGCTGAGAGCAAGGCTGGGGCACAACTCAGCCTCTGTTTATTCTGCAAATGTTCCTGTCTGTTTGTCCCTCCATGTAGTGCTGCAGTGGAGCATCCTCATGTGGTCAGAACAGGCCTGGGAGGCAGGAGTGTGCCTTTGCTTTGGCCTGTGGCAGCACGGGCACCATGATGGGACTCATCCTCTTGATGGGCTTGTGGAAACGCCAAAGAGCATCAGGTGTGTGACTCAAGGTAGTTATGAAATGTTGTGCACATAGACCTGTGCTGAAAAATTGAGTTAAAGACTTCAACAGTGGGGAAACAAAATCAAGAAAACAACAACAACAAAACAAACAAAAAGATCCTCAAACTCCCCAAACCAAACCACATCAAAAACCCAACACACAAATGCAAAAGCTAAAGCAAAACCAACCAACCAAAAAAAAAAAAAAAATAACAAAAAAAAAAACCACCCCAAACCACCAGAAGAAAACAGTAAGAGAAGGCTGTGCTCTATGAAATAGGGTCCAGTAGGGATCATCCGTGGATGAACAATAAGAACCATCTGCCAAGTGACAAAGTGTTTGCTTGGAGCATGACTGCATCACAAGAGATGAGAGAAAGGCCACTGTACTGGAAAAGGTCTGAAACTGGCCCAGAGAAGGCTAAGCAATTTTTCCTGCTGACAGCTCACACAGTACTGTGAGAAGAGCTAACTCTGCAGAAGTGTACTTCATACTGCCTATTTTCTGTCCATTAATAAAATTTCCCCTATATTGCAGAAATAGATTTCATGCAAAGGTCTACATTGTGTCATCTCTCTCATATTGACAGTTCCGCTATGGCACTATTGAATTAGCCCTAAAGCAATTATTTTCTTCCAAATTGTTCTTCCTTGAAAAATTTCTGCAAAAGCTTTGGAAATGGTGTTTACATAGTTGCCTATAAATATGAAAATCAGAAGGGTTTCTAATGCCTAATTTTTCTCAGCAGAAACTATAAAATCTTTTTGTTTTGTTTTCCATCCAGATCATTTGGAGTGGGTATGCATGTGTTGCAATGACAACAGCTCTGTTAATACATTATTCCATCTGAGAACAAAAGAAACAAGGGCAAAAATCAGAAGACTCTGAAGAGTTTAAGAAGAGGGCAAAAAACAAATGCATTGCAGATTTCCTTTTCACACTCCCATCTGATGCATTCTCTTGAAGCATAAAAATGTTTTAAGAACAGTACGTGGGAAAATTTTGAATCTGAACCCTGCAAAGAGGAAAAAGAAGGCTGTCAGGTACTTTGACGAGATGGTCTATACATTAAAAATGCCATTGTATATACGGAAATAGTGTATCCAAAACCGACCCCTAAATTATTGAGATCCGATCAAAAATATTTAGTGCATAAAAACAAGGGTGAAATATAATTTTATTGCTGGTGATAAAACTAAAAAATCAATAACCTTCAAATCATCTCTTACATGAGTGGAAGTCATAACATGAAACAAAACATTATCATTCATCGTTGAGTCATGAAGCAGAAATAAATGACAACTGAAAGGTTTGAGCCAATCTTTGCCCCAGGGCACATCACTAGAATTTCACTGATGCTGCAGCTGTAACTGTTGGCTAGATAAGCCTCCAAATACAACAGTTAAATGATATAATTTCTATTACAGGCTGCAGCTTTCTGTTGATAGTAGCTGTATCCTGTGTAATTCTGGCATGCTACATGTATATGATTTCTTTTGCTCAGTTCCAAAACAGCATAGCACAATTCTGGCAAGAGGGGATGTGGTTGTTAGAATCAGTCTCTTTCATGTCCAATTCTTCCACCGCTGCATTCTCCAACACCAAAGTAGAAGATTATTTTATTCATGTGATTATTGAAAATCACGATATGCAAAAGGATTTTTGAGTATTTATGGATAGGAATGCTTTCCAAGATCTTCAGAGAAGGTTTTTGTTATGCATGCATTGTTATCATTATTATTCAAAACATTATTATTTTATCATTCATATATTAGAGTTACTGAACAGCTAAAGCATCCGATGGATAATTTATGAGTGGAAGAGGAGGGCTGTCCTGTTTATTAGGGAGGTAACACAACTAGACAGAATCATATAAATCTTAAATGCTTATTCTGGAGGAACAAAAATTCCGTTTTGTTATGTCATTTTCATGAACAAGTCCTATGTTCATATTAACCAGGGCTGCAGATGCTATTTGCAGATATTACGATTCTTAACCAAGGTTTATGGCAGTAACATTGTTAAAATTCCCCAATTTTGAAATTTCTTACAAAAGAACAGAAATAAAGAGAAGCACCACTGAGCAGGATTAACCCCTGTTCATTCCTGTAGGTCCAGCCATGGCAGACAGGTAAATGCTGCCAAGTTTCAGTGCTCCCTCCTTAGCCAAACTTCATTGCTATCGTGATTTGTGATTTGTGTTTGAAATATGGATGAGCTGCTCTCAGAAGTGAACAGCTGGGAAGAAAGTTTGAGACTTGTTGTCCAGTACTACATTAATGCTTCAGATGCTCAAGGAACGTTAGGCAAGAGGAGCTGGCAGGCAACGTGCAGTGTGTGAGTGCAAATAGCATCAGTCGTATCTGCAGATCCACAGAAAGGCTCGGGAAGCACTGAGTCCTGGGCTCAGAAAGCTCTGCACTCGTGATTGTAGAGCAAGCACTCATTTCAATGCTGGGGAGTGTGGGGATCATCTCTTGGACTGTTTCCTCTCTCAGACAGCTGGGTGGAGAGAGGTGCTACTGTGGCATCGTCTGAGCAACAGGGCTGCCTGGTCACCTGGAAGAGGGCAAGGGCAGCAGGAAGCCTCCAAAATGGACTGGCACTTTAAAGCTCTGTGATAAAAGCATCTCCAAGTCCTGTAGACATGACTTGTTCTTTCCTTGTGAGTAAACTCTTTATTTAATGCATTGGAGTAGTATGCTGTTTCAAACGTTTAGCTCATGTCAGAGGTTCTACACAGACTTTTGCACAAAGGGGATGCTCAGTGAAGTAAGTGGTAGCACTCTAGTACTACATTTGGCAAGAAAGGAAGGCACAGCAGCAGATTGCCCAGAGAGGCTGGGGATTCCCCATCCTTGGAGGTGTTCAAGGCCAGGTTGGATAGGGCTTTGAGCAACCTGTTCTGGTAGAAGAGTGGTTTGGAACTAGGTGATCTTTAAGGTCCCTTCTAACCTGAACAATTCTATGATTCTGTGATTCAGTGTAGAGCTGCATGGGTGCCCACCTTGGTGGAGTTTCGCCAGGGTGAGTCTTCAGTAGGACTTTTGGGTAAATGATAATTGCTGAAGGTCAGAAGCTTTCAACTGATATTTTCTGGTAGTCTGGAACTTGGCAACTCCATGACACAGGCCTTGCATTTGCATCATTGTGCTTAATTATTTGGGTGTACTATGGACTTTTCCAGTCACATCTCTTGAACTCGCTTAAGAGAGTACCTCTGAGTCCTCCTGATGCCTTCATTAGCTTGCAGTTGACGAAAAGCCTGAAACATACCTGCTTTCTCAGGAAAATTTTGGGACTTTTTCCTATGTCTAATGTTAGTGTCACTGAGCAGCCAGGTTTGTTTGAACACTCGTGACTGAAGGAGTCAGCTTTTGGTCATAGTGTCTTGGCAAAGCATATATAATAGCTTGATGCTTTGGGGAGCAGGGCTCATGGTAGCTTACAAAATCTCCTAGAAGTTTTGTAACAATCACTTGGGCCAGAAAGTATGATAATTTTAAATAAATAATTTGTCTGGTCAGATAAATAGTGACTCACTGAGTGGGGACTGCATAACTGCATTGTCAACTGAAAAAGCAGGGCGTTTACTACAGGGATAAGCAGATAAAAGCTGAGACCTCAATATAATAGAAAATCTTACGATATCAAGAAAATGGGAGATTTTATGAGAGAAGCTCTATGAAAAGAAACAAATTATAGCCATTAAAGTGATCAGGATTTTGTAGAAAGGAAAAGAAAGTTAAAATGGATGAAATATCCAGGGAAAAGAAATCTGTAAGCAGTTCACACAACCAATAGAATCACAAAATCTCAGAATATTCCAAGTTGGAAAGGACCCACAAGGATCATAGAATTATAGAATCACAGAACCATACAATGGCTTGGGTTGGAAGGGACCTTATAGATCCCCTTGTTCCAATCCCCCTGCCATGGGCAGGCACACCTTCCACTAGATCAGGCTGCCCACAGCCCTATCTAATTTGGCCTTGAATGCCTCCAGGGATGGGGCATCCACAGCTTCTCTGGGCCTCACTACCCTCTGAGTAAAGAATTTCTTCTCCATATCTAACCTAAGTCTTCCCTCTGTTAATTTAATATCACTGTCCTACCGCTATCAGACTGTGTAAAAAGTCAGTCCACCTCCTGCTTGTAAGCTCCCATCAGTACTGGAAGGCCACGATGATCTCTCCACAGAGCCTTCTCTTCTCCAGGCTGAACAAGCCCAGCTCCCTCAGCCTGTCTTTGTAGGATCGATTCTCCAGCCCTCTGAACATCTTTGTGGCCCTTCTCTGGATCCAGTCCAATAGCTCCACATCTTTCCTATGCAGAGTATCTGACCCCAGGCCTGGATGCAGTACTTCAGATGGGGTCTCATGAAGGCAGTGCAGAGGGGGACAATCCCCTCCCTTTCCCTGCTGGCCACCCCTCTTCTGATGCAGCCCAGGATACTGTTGGCCTACTGGGCTGCAAGTGCACACTGCTGGCTCATATACAGCTTTTCACCCATCAGGACCGCCAAGTCCTAATCCGTAGGGCTGCTCTCAGTGAGTTCTTCTCCCAGTCTGTGCACATATCTGGGATTGCCTCAACCTTGCAACACCTTGCACTTACTAGGTTCACATAGGTCTACCTCTCAAGCCTGTCCAGGTCCCTTTGGATGGCATCCCTTCCTTCTGTTGTATCAACTGCACCACTCAGCTTGGTGTCATCTGCAAACCTGCTGAGGGCGCACTCAATCCCACTGTCTAGGTCACTGATAAAGAAGTTGAAGAGCGTTGGTCCCAAGATGGACCTCTGGGGGACACCACCTGTCATCAGTGCACCCAAGATCTAAACCCTATGTCTGAAAGTATTGTCCAACACTTCTTGAACTCTGGCAGCATGGTGGCATGACCACTGCCCTGGGGAGTCTGTTACAGTGCCTCACTACCCTCTTGGTGAAGAACCTTTCTGTATTTCTAATTCATGGTAACTACTCAAGGCTAATTCTTGGAAGAGCAATCTATGCAAAATATTGAACAAGAGCACAGGTCTTCCCAGGGCTCCTGAGGGCAGCAGTGAGCTTCTACCTGCACACCACAGCCCACCTGTAAGGATTCTATCCAACCTTCCTCTGCCTTTGCAGTTGTTGCATTACCAAACAACAGCATATGCTGTGATGTCCTGCAGTGTAGGCATGTCCTACAATGCTGTCTGCTCAGTGCTCCAAGAAGGGATTAAGGATTATATTGCTGCTGGCGTCATTGTGGAGGCAAAGATGACAGAGGTACAAAACTCCTTTCACACATACACACATTTTAAAAATCTCTGTTCTGTCTACTCGCCTGATGACCCTTCTATACAGACAGTCTGTGCAGGGTGATCCACCTGCAAGACCACAGCCACCTGAAAAGAAGCTCACGAGGCCATTAGTGTTATATAAATGGCAGAAGAGGGGAGTTTTAGGAGTTTAATGAAATATGCAAAGTTATTAAAGAGGACCAAACTTAAACTATTCTGTTTGAGAAGAGTGCACATATTTTAGGAAATGATTTGATGATGGATAAACTCAGAGATGCGTACTTAACAGGCAGTGGTGCATTTTGCATCACCGCATGCTCTATCTTGACACATGAGATGTGCTGAGTTTGCTAAACAGAATCTTTGAAATACTTTCCTGGGTTTCTTAATGTCCTCAGCTGATCAATCTGAAAGAGCCTGTATGCATGGATAAGAGCACATTCTGCTCTGCTGTGCTCCTGGTGATGACATCTAAATCTGTGCAAGAGGATGACAGAAGAGTGGAATAATTACCTTTCCTTTGTTATGTGCTTGTTGTAAGCAAGCACTTATGTAGTATGGAAAGGAGCTTGGTCTTTCGTGATGGAGTTTTGGTCAGATTTCTATATAATTGCTTAGTGCTGTTTCCTGTTACATAGTTTGGACTGACATGGGGCTGTTATTTCAATGTCACCTTAACAGCTATGAATATTTGCACACGATGTTTTATGTAAGCGATTTAGACATTACTCTCCTGTCATCTCTCTGCAATATTCCTGAGTGTTCTCCTAGAGGAGGAATATATTCTAGTACTTGTTTTTATCTATAGACTAAAATAAAGAACTAGAATTATTCAGAAATAAATAAATTATTAATGCCTGATATATTGTCCCACTTCTATTTGTCTTGAGGATATGTTTACATTTTTGCATGCTTCTAGATGAATTAATGGGTTTTTTTTGGGTTGTTGTTGTTGTTGTTGTAGCTGTTTTCATGTGATTTCTATGAGGAAAATTTATAGTACTGAGAACTAGAGACTGTTATAAAATGTGGTTGCTGTAGTTAAGAAGTGTGTATTTTCTCTGGGCTGAAATGAAATGTCTCCCTTATTCCCTGTAGAGGAGGGAGTGAACATAAGCAAAATGTAAGCAGTTTTTACTTGAGAGTTGTGAAGCTGTGTGGCAACAGTGCAACTGCAGCAGCTGAGTACTGTATGGAGGCTGAATCAAATTGGCCCTGTGGCTGCATTCTGCTTCTCTAGTGGGTCATAGTTTGTGTTGTAAACTTTTTTTTTTTTTTTCCTTTATGGGTTTTTGTTTTAATACATCTCTGGTGAAAAAGAAATGTAAAACACTCATGTGAAGAAATATTTTGTTGAAAAACTGCCTCCTTTATCACGTCTGAAAGCTCAGGTTCTTATGCAAATTGATATTATCATAAAAGAACTGTTCTTCCATACCACTGTCAGATGTTGCTGCTATGGATAAAATCTACAAATGGACCATTAGAAGGTAATGATTTATGTTCACTAAAATGGGTTTAATGTAAAATAGAGTTCAGAATAGACGGGATAAGAAATTCTGGAGTAATTTTTGCAAGGTTCACTTGTCGGATACAACTTAGCATAAACCATGTGTACAGTTCAGTGATCTGTCAGCTCAACCCAGTTCCACTGTGTTTGGTGAGAGGTTCCCCTTCACTCCCTGGGATCTGACTTATGCTAATGTGAGTAACAACTGGCATCTGAGGGCTGGAACTATAACAGAGAGAAGTTGTGTGTGATGTTTTTTCATGAAATCTACAGCTACTTTGGACACAGCAAGAGGTGAAAGGGGCACAAAACTCAGTTTTAGTTTCTGGTACTTGAAAGCAGTGAAATTTTGAATGTGAACCACAACCATAATGAAAAAACAAAATAGAATACTTTGCTGAAATAAAGCTTATTTTAAGGTTATTTTAAGGAGGTTATTTGAAATAAGATTTACTTATTGATTGGTAGTTCCTTCTTTCTAATTCTTTTCTACTGTGACCTCTTCACTGTGACTAATTTTGTATGTAAGTTTTCACTTTGAATGAACTTTTCCATACTTATTCCCCTAAAATATTCCCCTTATCCTCCCTAGAAGTTGACTTTAAGAAAAGCTAAATTAGCAGAAACCTTCTGCAATGTAATCATATGCTTTGGAAACACATGTAGATTTGTCTTTTTGCGGAGCAAAATAAATGGCCCTCAGTGATTTGGGTTAATTTTATTACCCTGTGATTTCTTCAAATATGTTTCTGATTTTCTGCTGTTTCTCTGAGGCAATTCTAGCATGAAATGTGTATCTAATCTGTACAAGTTGAACAAGAGGACTTTTAACTAAATTACTTAAGATTCAGTGCATCAGTGTGCACCTTCATGACTCAGAATCTGAATGGTCTTTCCCTGCAGTCTATGTTGTCACTTCAGCATCCAGCGATTTTTCCCAAATGGCTGGATTTGGGAGCAGTGTTTAACATTGTGTTATATACTAGAATTCTCTATTATAATTCTAAATTCTCTTTGTCAGTTATCTGGCAATTTTACTTAGGCTGCAGTCTCATTTTTTTTTTATTTTTTTTTTTTTGGAGTGCAAATTCTTTAGAACACAATAATTTCCTTTTTTTTTTTTTTTTTTTTTTATTTTTTANTTTTTTTTTTTTTTGAATGCATACAAGGCTAGAGATTTTTAGGAACATCTTTTCACAGCTAAGAAGGATTTCACCCTGATATCCCTGATGTCTCTGATCCTCAGACTATAAGCTTCCATTTTAGGGAAAATTTTACAGGAATTATCTAATACTGGGAATTGGGAATTAACTGATATTGTGATTCCAAACTTCAGATGTTGCAGATTTTTTCCTCTTCTTTTTTCTTCCTTTTTTTTTTTTTTTTGCTACATTTATTTTCTTGCATGCCAGTAGAGTTTTCTTCTTTTTAAGAGCTCTTAGGATGAGTTAAATAAGTAAGTACAGGATTCATTGGGATGGTGTATCTTGGAAGGAGTTTATCCTGAAACAGGGAATTTGGCCAGCTTGCTTTATGACCTGCTGACTGTAATACAAAAAAATGATACCTGGAATACTCTTCAGCTCTTTCATTTATTGTTCTCATCAGCTTTTATAGACTTTTCCAATAAAGCTGAACATTTTTATTCTGATATTTTGAGGCAAACTTTTCCTTACTTCTTCATCACCGCTTGCTTGGAAACAAGAAATGCTTCTTTGATGAAGGATAATCAACATCAGAAAAAAGGAAAGAACCAAGAAACACTTTAGGGAGAAAAAAGTGTTTTTAAGGATAGACTATAATTCTTATTTTTCCAACAGACAACCTTTAAAAGTCTATTGCAGGCTGGAAAATTGAGAGGCTGTTGAAAGGTCCTTGGTTAGTCACTCGTTACTTTTCTTTCTAGTGCCTCTCCTCTATGACCTTAAAACGTGTTGACTAGAACTTAGGCTGTTGTGTCCACTGTGTGCGATTTGACATCCAAAGAAAAGTTATTTTAAAGCCAGAAAATTAGTATCAGCTGATTTTACCTTTAGGAAACACAGGCCTGTCCCACCAAGAGGAAGGATGCAGCCTTTGAGGACAGTTGATCGATTGATGAAGGTGTCCACATGGCTGCACATCCTTTCTGTGCAGGAATGTGGAAAGTCTCAGGCAGCTCATGTGAAACATGCACCTCTTCCTCCAGCTCCCTCTGTTGCATTGTCTTGGCTCAGTGATGGATCCCAAGCTGTGTATGTTAGTTTGGCTTGAAGAGTAGGAACCATGAGGGTGTTCCTTGTGGGATTGCCTACTTAAAACAAGCTGCCCTTTTCTTCTGGGGCCGAAGGGGTTGCCCAGGTGAGCTCAGGACACTTGCTATTCGGAGAGGGGATCCCGTCACTGCTGGTGTCAGGCAGCCCCCTAATTTCTGCAGGGAGCTGATTTCCTTTCTCCTCACTTCCACAGTAGGTTTATCTCGCTGAGCGGTTCTCTGAGGAGCCAAGGTCATCATTTCATGCCACTTTGCATCAAGAAAGTGGCAGGTTGTCCTCTTTTCCTCAGAAGCACAGGAAAAGTACAGGTCTAAATCCATTGAGGGAGGAAGTGCCAAGATTGCTACAAGGACGGAAGGAATGTGTTGAGATTTTAGAGGGAAAATTGCAGCTGAGGAAGCAGTAGGTGAAACTGTTTGCAGTCACTGCATAATTGCACCTAGTGCCAGGTGGTTGGCAAGCACAAGTAGTACAAAACCATTGGCTTTCGAAAGGCTTTGGCTATAGGCAAAAAAGGAATCCCAAACCCAAAGCAAAATCAAACAAAATAACCCACAAAACAAAACAAGGAAACTAAAATCCCACAAAACAAAACAAAAGTAGAAAAGACAAAGCGAAATCTGAGCAATTAACAGAACGACCATAAAACATTTCCTGAAGCTTGATGCAACTGACACCCAGGGCTGTGATCCGTGGCACAAAGTCCAGTCAGAAGACAGTCACTAGAACAGTGCCTCGAGGTGGGTACTGGGACCTGTGCTGCTGTACCTCTCCATTAATACTTTGGAGGATGGACAGGGAGCATCCTCAGCAAGCTCCAGCTGCACAGAACTGGAAGGATTGGTGACACACCAGGTTGCTGTGCTGCTGTTTGGATGTTGCCCAGCTGGATGCAGCCCTGAGCAATCAGCTCTGGCAGATCCTGCTTTGAGGAGCAGGCTTGGCCCAGGTGACCTGTGGAGGTGCCCATCAGCTGCAGCCGTGTTGTGACATTGATTTGTCATAACAGCTTGCTTTATGCTTTGATATATTTCCACCACCATTTGGTTTTCACTAGTGCTTAACTACACTGCAGACTGCTCAGGCTTGTCAGTGTCAGTGCTCTGGTGGTTTCACTGGCTATTTCAGGTTCACAGAGATGGGTGGATTACAGCACAGGCTGAGCAGGAGAGGGGGTATGTAAGGAAAAGTTACAGGTATCTTTACATGGCCATGAAATTTTTTTCCTATTTACTAGTATATTCTACTAGATAACTGACTGACCAGTGTATAACTGGCTGTTCTTTTCCCGTTGGTATTGATAATGAATACCTTTTACTATATTTTTAATGATTATTTTATATTTTACTGTATTTCTTTCATGCAATACTTTTCTTGAGAGCATCCAGTGCTTTACACGCACTCTTTCACAAGTCTACTGCAGAATGTTCTTCCCTGGAGCCTCACCAGCTTCCATGGTCTTAAAAGCAGCTGAAAGATAGCAGGTCTTCATTGCCATCAAGGACAATGTGTCCTTGCAGAAATGTTCACTGCAAGGTCCACTGCAGTGGACAACGTTACCATCACAGAATCTATTTTTCTTTCTTCCTTTCTTTCTTTCTTTTTTTTTTTTTTCTCCTGGAAACATCATTTACCATGTAAGTCATAAGGCAGTGGTCCAGGACATCCACATGAAATATTCTGTTTACTTTGTAGGTGTATCTCTTTCTGAATTCATACTACTTCATGTCAGAGATGATTACAGTGTTAATTCAGACTGGTCACTTTCAGATGGATTGTCAGACCATCTTTGTCATACATTTTTGAAGTTATCTAATATTAGGCACAGAAAATGAAACAAAAATAAATGAAAAAGTGATGAAGTGAATGACAAGTAGTTCTTGTTATTCGTCATGTCTGGATGATCAGTTGACTTTAAAAAAAAGTCATACTGAATATAAGCTTAGTCTTGCTCCTTGCTGTGCAGGGAGAAGCTGCACGTGACTGGGTAGATTTGGCTGCCCCAAATATGAGAAAACATTTTCCCTTCTGCCTTATTTGGCATCATAGAATCTGTGCTCCAAGGGAGATCGGGAGTGAATGGTCCCACCGTTCATTATCTCCTGCCTCTGTTCTTCAGTGTCTGAAAAGGATCAAGCCTGTATTGTATTTTCTCTTCAGGTAGGATCTCCATTTCCTGCCTATCTTGGAAATTAGAATTTTTCCATCTTTTGACTGCTGTTCATTGTTAGTGAAGTTGCTTGAGTCTGAAATTTCTTTCAGAAGTGGAAGAAGGAAGATGTCAAAAGACAAGGAGAATGTGATCATGTATACTGGATTTTAAGATGTCATTGCAAATGCGGCTGTGTTTAAAAACATAAAAAGTTCATTACAGTTGCTAATCTCTCAGGATCTGACAGTTTCTTAAGAGCTACTTCGCACAACAATTTTGTTATAGGGAAGTGGGGGAAGTATCTTTTATTCAATAAATGCGAGTCGGGGTTTTTTGTTGTTTTCGTTTGTTAGTGAAGAAAAGAAAGAGAATAGAAGGATTACACTGAGTTTAGTCTTGCATTGGCAAATCACAAACCTGCTTTAACTTACTAAAACCTCAGCTTTTCCCAAAACACACTCTGCATTGTCAACATTTTCTTGTGATTTAAAGGCCAGACTGAGTATCTTGTGGAAGAGATATTAGAACTGCATTTTTCAGAATGTCATGATAATTATAAACTTTCCTTCAACAAAGTGAAAAAAAAATTGTACTGAGTTTGCATTCTCTAGAAAAAAAGTGCTTATTAGGAAGCATGAGATTTTTAATTGTACAAAACTTATTAAAAGTAGTAAATTAAAGCCCTTAAACTAAAAACTTACCTCAATGAGAATAAGAAACTTGATGCAAGAAAATTGAATTTGTCTGGAAGACATTCATATTTGCAAAGCTAAGGCTTTCTCTTTCTACAGGAAATAGGGGTTTGCAGATGATTAATTTGTATTTAATGCTAGCATCATGCAAGATGTGCCTCAGATGCTGTGGAAGATCAGGAATTGTGAAAGATTATCTTTTTGCAGGCCACTTGCTCATAAGTATATGTTTTCATCAGTGATGTAATACTTGCTTCCCTTTCACTGTCTTGCTGAATGGCACAGCTTTTGTAGAAACCTGAGTTGAAGGATACAGCTCTACGAGCCAGCAGAATAAATCAGTGCCCCTTTAGGTGTTGGCAAAAACAATAAACTGAGCAATAGTTCAGGCAGCTCTCCTGGATCTACTGAACAGCCATGCAAACGTTCTTTCATCATAAGGCCATTAATCAGTGTGATGTTTTCTCCCTGGTGACTTGAAAGGAATGCTGTCAATCTGAGTTCTTGACATACACTGATTTAGACTTCACAAGTTGCTGATTGTTCACAGCTGGGTAAAATGTATTGGTTATAAAATTAAGAAAAATCTTACATGAAGTTTTATGTCCCTTTATTCCCATTCATGATGCATTAAGGAGGAAAGGTCAGCTCCTCTCAGTGCTATTCTGCGGGAGACTGCTGCACTATCATGATACTCCCACCACTGTTAGAGTGCACTAACAGGCAATGCTCTGCTCTTTGGAATGCTGACACATAATTAATATAAAGTCCAGTGGCCAAAGAACTAGAGTGAAATTGTATAGGTCTGGCTTCCATTCCCATGTTTGCTGCCGATTGCCTGTATGACCTTGGATGGGGTTTAGTTTCTGTTGTATGGATACGTAAGGTATGGGTTCTTCTGTCTATTTAGGCTGGAGCTTCAGGGTAGGGTCTGACTCACAGTGTATGTTGCAAGACAGACAATGTAGGACCTCCTCCTCCTGCTCTTGTGCAGCTGAGTTCAGGACTGATGTACTTTCACACTGTTGAGATGTCAGTGGCTCCTCGCTGCTTGCTGGATACGCTTCATCATGGCTTGCTATCACAAGTGCCCCTTAAGTGGGTAGGTCCTATTCTCCGACATCAGCCAAGCACAAGAGGAGTGCTAAGGACAGCCTTAGCTAAAAAGTCAATTAAAATAGCTGTCTTTTCACCACATTAGTCAGTGGAGCGTCATAGGGGGGCAGTTTGGCAGAACTTTGTTGTAGTTATTTGAGCAAGAAAGTGGAAAAGCGTGTTCAACAAAAGGAACAGAAGCCAAGCCAAATCCCCAATGACCTATTCTTCTTCATGCTAAGTGGTTACATGTGTTTTATAGCTGAGGATCCAGCTAAAACTTTCAGGGAGATTTTTGTGGGGTGTGCTGAGAGTGCTGACTCAGAGCAGCTCTTGCAGCCTATTCAATGAAAACATCTGGTATTGCTCTGATTTACACTTGTTTGAAGACAGAAGAGCAGGTGCATCTATTGCTGCAGTGGGAAGCTGTCAAAAGAAGGGACCTTTTCCCACACCATTTCTCATCAGGGTGACTGCTGTCACTTGGGAGTTGTCACTTCTGGGACTGTTACACTTCAAAAGCCTCATATACCATCTGAGCACATGAATATTAGGCATCCTCCCTTCCATCTTCTGAAAATGAGAAAGTACTGTTTCCTTGTTACACAGGATAATTGGTATCACTAATGAAGGAGTTGTCTCTTTGAGGCAAATATTCTATTTCAACTTGTGGAGTATAATTAGATTAGATTAGATTTGGTGGATTGATTTATCTGAATGGAACAGATCCTACCTTGAAACAGAAATATCCACCTGGGAGTTCAATGACTGATATGAACTGTTGAAGCTTTCTCCTACAAAAGCCGTCTGACCTAACAGATCTGCTTAAAAGAAGTATTAGGTACTGATCACTTTGCCATGCTACTACCCCACCACAATCCTAGAGGATGAGAAGGAGAAGCGATGTGAATCTGCCCCTCCAGTGTCAGCACTGAACAAGATTGAAGGCCTGTTCTGTGACAGGTGCAAGCCTGAATGAGTGCCAGCTGAACTCTTCCTGATTTATAGGTTTTGTGGCACTGATCTAGCAGTCCATGAGAATCACCAGGACATATTTCCATTTGGAAAACTCCTATTTCAGCAATCTGGCACAAGATTGAAACATAGTGACTATGTAGACTATGTATATTGTGAAGCTATAGTTAATGCAATAGATGTTCAGGCTTTAAGGTCACAGTACACCAGTCACTGTCACCAGGATTAGACTGGCATAGTTTCTTTGAAATCAGTGGATTTAACACTGGCGTGAAGTTGGAATAAATGCTGAATGGAGCTCTAATTCTTCGTCATCTTTGCTCCCATGGCAAAGAAGGCCAAAAATATCCAAGGCTGAATTAGGAGCAGCGTTGTCAGCAGATCCAGAAAAGTGAACATTCCCCTCAGATCTTCACTGGTGAGATTCACTTACAGTGCTGGCTCCAGCTCCGGGATCCCGAAAGAGACACGGACACACTGGAGAGAGTCCAGTGAAGAGCTACAAAGTTGACAAAGGAACTGGAGCACCTGTCCTAAGAGGAAAGGCTGATACAGATGGGACTCTTCAGTGTGGAGAAGAGGAGTCTTGGGGGATCTCATCAATGCATACAAATACCTGCTAGGGAGGCATAAAGTAGATGTAGCCCAAATTTCAGTGGGTCCTAGTGAAAAGGCAAGAGGCAATGGACACAAAGTGAAATAAGCAAAATTCCACTTAAACATCACTATTTGTTTGCTTGCTTGCTTACTTCTTTGATTTACTATGAGTGTGGTTGAACACAGGCAAAAGTTGCCCACAGAGGTTGTGGAATCTCATTCCCTGGAGATCTTCAAAACCTGACCATGTAATATCCTGAGCAACTTGCTGTAGAAAACCCTGCTCTGAGCAGTATGTTTGAAGCAGGTGAACTCCAGAGGTCTTTCCCAACCTCAGCCATCCTCTGATTCTCTTGCTGAAGAAAATGTCAGTGTTACAGCCAGCTGCACAATGGGTGCAAAAATGCCTTGGTCTTTAACTCACCTTAGTTGTATGCAATCTGGTTCATGTGTCACTTAAACTTTGCTTATCAGTCTTTCATAGTTTGTACTAATTTAGATAATAAGCCAGGTAGCAATGTAGTAGATTCTACTGAGGCATGTGTAAGTAAACCTACGAATGACAGAAATGCTTAGGCATAAGGGTTAGCAATGCCCTGACTGTCACACAAATGAGTTTAGCTAGAAAGCTGAAAATGCCCTTCTGAGCACTCTGCCAGTCAAACGCAAGATGGGATCTGAAAGTCAAATCACAATGCTTCCATTTTACACATCATTTTGATTTAGAAAGCTCAGTGTGTTAAATTTCACATAAAGTTTTCATGCGTTTTCCAGTTATATCTGCTGGAACTGGCCCAGCAATGTGTGCTTCATTAACAATGCTTCTGGCAAAGTATGAGGTGAACCGAGCCCTGATAAATCTTCTATAGTTGCTTCAAGTCTGCAGGACCAGGAATTACTGAAAACATGATTAACAATGTGTCTAAATCAATTAGATACAACACCAACTAAGTGAGGACTAGGGGAGTAATATCCCTCCCCCTGTAAGCGAAGATCACGTTCACGACTATCTGAGGAACAAGAACATCCACAAATCTATGAGTTCCAATGAGATGCATTCCGGAGTCCTGAGGGAATTGGCTGACGTGGTCACCAAGCCACTCTCAATGATATTTGAAAAGTTATGGCAGTCAGCTGAAGTCCCCTGTGACTGGAAAAAAGGCAATGTCACACCCATTTTTAAGAAAGGTAGAAAGGGCAAGCCAGGGAACTACTGATCTGTCAGCCTCAACTCTGTGCCAGCAATGATCATGGAGCAGATCCTCCTGGACGCTGTGCTAAGGCATGTGGAAGGGAGAGAGGTGACAGGAGACAACCAGCATGGCTTCACCAAGGGCAAGTCCTGCCTGACCAACCTCATGGCCTTGGCACAGGAGAGACATGAACCTGTTGGAGTGCGTCCAGAGGAGGGCCACAAAAATGATCCAAGGGATGGAACACCTCCCCTATGAGGCCAGGCTGAGAGAGCTGGGGCTCTTCAGCCTGGAGGAGAGAAGGCTCTGAGGTGACCTGACAGCAGCCTTTCAGTATCTAAAGAAAGGGAAAGACCCTCTTTAGTGGGGTCTGTGGTGGTAGGACCAAGGAAAATGGTTTCAAAACTAAAAAAGGGGAGACTTAGATTTGATATAAGAAAAAAGTTTTTTACAATAAGAGTGTTGAAGCACAGGAACAGGTTTCCCAGACATGTTGTGAAAGCCCCATACCTGGAGACATTGAAGGTCAGGCTGGATCAGGCTCTGAGCAACCTGATCTAGCTGTAGGTGTCACTCTTCATTGCAGAGGAGTTGGACTAGATGGCCTTTAAAGGTCCCTTCCAACTCAAATGATTCTATGGTTCTGTGATAAGCAGATGAAGTAGACCACTGGAATAAAATCTTTAGTTTTCTGAGTTTGCTTTCCCAATGAGATGTCTATTCTCCAAAGGGCAAATATTGATGGAATAAACTTAGTGAGGTGTCCCAAACCCAGTCTGTGATGCGTGTAGCAGAAGACAGCCTGAATAATCCAGCTAGACACTGTAGTCCCAAATAATAGGACCAGAAGTGGTCAACGGTTTGAGAACACAAGTGAGCAATGTTTATAACCTGGAAAAGGCCTTGAAGAGAACTTTTGAAGCCTTCTACAGCAGGACAAAATCACTCCAAATTATTCTAATGTTTTAGATCTATGTGAGAGATCCCTAATCTTATGATAAGCTACAGTTCAAAGCAACAACAAGGCTCACCTAAAGCAGCTCCTTTGAAACAATATATCACCTCTGCAAAAACACTTCCATTACAACAGACTAGCTATGTTTTAAAAAAATAGGGAGGAATATGAATGTTTTGTGGAAATGGCAAAGAGCTCTTGAGGTGGACTTGCAGCGTTGTGATGTTGTGAGAAAGCGTTTTGACCACTGGAACCCACAAGCTCAGTACCCAACCAGTGCTCCTTTGTGTTTGCAGGTGCCTGCTGCATTCCTGTTTGTTTCTTGATGCTATTTTCTCATTTCAGGTGCATTCACTCTGTTGGAACACTGAACGTGCTTTAGCACACAGCTATTATTTTAAAACACCTACTCCCAAATGCAATGAACAAACAGGCTGTAAAAGCTAGAGTGACATCTTTTGTGCATGTATGTGATGAGGTCTCTTACCTGGAAACTGACCTTGCTATGTATTGTTCTCCTTGGCTTTCAGCTCAGCAAGCACAATTTCTGTCAATTACCAGGCAGTAGAACATATGACTGTGGCTTAATTAGGGAGCAAAGAAACACAGTACTTTGTTCCTGAATTCAAGAATGTGACTGCAGCGTTCACAAGGCTTTTGGGTATGCTTTGTTCCAGGACACAGCACGATGTTGGAAGTGTTTAGGCCTTCAGGATACAGGGAGCATTGGTCAGGCTTTCTGACCTCAAGGGTCCAGCTGTGGGCTCCCAGCACTGTGACTGGAGAAGTGGCACAGCTATGTGAGGTCCGTCAGGGTGCTTACATTTGGAGTGCCCCACAGACACCCTCAGCAGGAGAGGAGCTAGCATGCCACAGGCTGTGCAGACATCCCTCAACACCCAGCTCTTGAGCCTCCCTGTAAATAGCCTCAATCTGCCTTACAAACACAACCTTAAGAATTACAGGACCAAAGGATAATTCAGACTGGCAAAGACCCAACAGACCAGGGTGCTTGGGGATTTGTCTAGTGAAGTCTTGTAAATTTCAGGGGTGGAGAAAACTTGAAAACATACTGGAAGAGTGCATATTCTCTCTGTGTAGAGGAAAGCTTTTCCTGTTATCCAGTCTGCAATGTTCTTGCTCAACTTTTGCACTTCTTCTCTTGTTCTGCCAAGCTGTGAAGGGCTTGGTCCCACTTCCTCAGTCCCCTCCCCAATAGGATCAGGACTCTGTGAGTTTGTAGTACTCCCTGCAGCTTGGTGTCGCCTGGAAACTTGACAAGAGTGTGCTCCATCACCTTCTCCAGCTCATTAATACAGAAGCACATCTCCTTGCCCCAAGGAAGTGTTACCATTAATTTTGCTGATTTTGACTAGTGTAGCTGCCCTGAGAACTGCTCTCATGCAATTGCATGAAGAGTGAACAAATATTTTATCCTATTTAGTTTCAAATTTCAAATGTAATTTCATTGAATGCTGTTCTGAGAAAGACAGGAAAAGACATTGATGACTTATTTTCTTTGTTCATTCTTAACATACTTTTATTATTATTATTCTTTGTCACCTTACTAAGGTAATCTAATCTTCTATGTGTCTTGAATCTTCCTTTTTATTCTTTCACTGTCCTCTGGGCAATGGGATGACACCTGATTCACCCATCTATCCAAGTGCTATCAATAGATGCTCTTTTTCTATATTGTCACTTATTTCTTTTGCATCCTATTAGGTGTCTAACTTCATAAATCACTGTTTCATATAAAAGAGAAGCTTTTATGGAACTCATATTGCTGGGCAACTTTCTTGGGCAAAGGTGGGGAGCTTTAAACTCCAAAGAGGGTGTACACATGCAAATACAGTTGCAACATAAACGTTACATAATTACATATTTTTATGTAATTATATATATATATTTTCCTCCTGCAGCATAAAATTTTACCCATAAGAATGTTTTCTCCAGCTGGAATATTGTTTCTCTTTGCATATTATCGCTTTTCAGTGTTACGATAATGCAATGGCCATATTGCCATTTTACCATTATTTGAAGACCCCAGCCAGATTGTTTCCTTCTCTCACAGAAGTGCTAAAGAAGATGGCTGGAAGTAGCTGGGCTACGGCTCATGTAGAATCTGAAGAATAGCAAGTCTACTTGGAATTTCCGACCCACGAAGACCATCACAGATTGTTTGGTATGATAAATTGGTTATGTGGTGATAGCTATCTGCCAGGTGGCTTGGTCCAAGAGATCACTGTGGAGTTAGGAAGAATCACAGAATCAGAGAAGTTGGAAGGGACCTCTAGAGGTCATTGAGTCCAACCCCCCTGCCAAAGCAGTTCCCTACAGTAGGTCACGCAGATGGGTGTCCAAATGGGTCTTGAATATCTCCAGAGAAGGAAACTCCACATCCTCCCTGGGCAGCCTGTGCCAGTGCTCCATCACCCGCACTGTGAAGAAGTTCTTGCACATGTTGGTGCGGAACATCCTGTGCTCCAGTTTGTGGCCATTGCCCCTTGTCCTGTCCCCACACAATACTGAAAAGAGTCTGGCCACATCCTTTGCCTCCTACATGTTAGATATTTATAAACATTGATAAGATCCCGCCTCAGTCTTCTGTTCTTAAGGCTGAACAGACCCAGGTCACTCAGCCTTTGTTCATAAGGGAGATGCTCCAGTCCTCTCATCAACTTTGTGGCCCTCTGCTGGACTCTTTGCAGCAGTTCCCTGTCTTTCTTGAACCGGGGAGCCCAGGACTGGCCACAGCACTCCAGGTGAGGCCTCACCAGGGCAGAATAGAGGGGGAGGATCATCTCCCTTGACCTGCTGGCCACGCTCATTTTAACACACCCCAGGATACCACTGGCCTTCTTGGCCACCAGGGCACACTGCTGGCTCTTAGCTGACCTGTTGTCCACCAAGACACCCAGATCCTTCTCCACTGAGCTCATTTCCAGCAGGTCAGCCCCTAACCTGATGCGTGCAGCTCTTCCTCTCCAGGTGCAAGACTCTACACTTGCTTTTATTGAACCTCATCAGGTTCCTCTCTGCCCAACTCTCCAGCCTGTCCAGGTCTTGCTGAATGGCAACACAGCTTCTGGTATGTCAGCCACTCCTCCCAGCTTCATGTCATCAGCAAACTTGCTGAGGGTGGACTTTATCCCTTCATCCAGGTCAGTGATGAAGATGTTGAGCAAGACCAGGTCCAGCACTGACCCCTGGGGAACACCGCTAGTTACAGGCCTCCAGCTGGCCTCTGCACCACTGATCACAACCCTTTGAGCTCTACCAGTCAGCCAGTTCTCAGCCCACCTCACCACCCACTCATCCATCCTGCACTTTCTAAGCTTCGTTATCAGGATGTTGTGGGAGACAGTATCAAATGCCTTGCTGAAGTCAGGGTGGACAACATCCACTGCTGTCACCACAAAACAAGTAGTAGTAAGTCAGACTCCCAGCTGCCATAAACAAACATAGCCCCAGTAAAGTTAAAGGACTTCTGTGTTGCTCTGCACTAGATAAAGCTCTGGCCCATCACTATTTTGTTTGTTTGGCACCACTGAGATGTTCCCAGGAATGCAACAAATGAGTTCTGAGCAGTCTGTAGGAAGGGAAGTGGAAGTGTGATCCCATAGCAGCAATGCAATGATGTACAAAGCAAGAGTTAAAAATAAAATGTGAATGAGGGACAAATGAAAAGTAGCAATGAGAAAAAGGAAAGAAGAGAGGAGAGAAGGAGAAGGCAAGGCAGGGAGAAGGGAGGAATGCATTTTGGGGTTTCCTTGTACAAATACAACCTGCATTTCTCTGATGCACCACAGAACAACCTGTGGCTCTTGAATGAGAAGTTTAAGTGTGCCTATGTATTTGATAGCTGATGCTGCTGTCCTAACTGTGGCCCTGGAAAGGGAGCAGATCTTTTTATGTGCATGTTGTTTATGGGTGGTCCAGCCTAAAGATCTGAAGAGCAGTGAGGACAGGGACATAGGGTCGTGCCGTTGTAAGATCTGAAAAAAGGGAGCAAAACACAAGAGTGACACTGAAAGAGGGAAAACATAAAGTTGTTTGAAATGGAGCACAGACACATTCTCTGTGGGTGAGAACAATGTGGGAAGCATGGAGCTGGAGGAGTGAGCGAGGCACTGTTGTCACTGTTGAATTAGCAATGACTATGCTGTATTCCCTGCACTGCCTGAGCAAAAGCTCTGCAGCCTGGAAAGAGGAGAAAGTAGGCACTGTCTGTACCAACTCCAGTTCAGCTGCTGCACTGAGGATTTGGCAACAAACTTCTGAAAACCCATTAGAAGGTTAGAGGGAACAGTCAAGTGATGTGGGTCTATGAGGAGTGGCTGATAGGGAACCTATGAAACTGTGAAGGCTGAGAGCCTGCTTAAGTACAGGGATGTGATTGCAGCTTGTCTGTCTTCAAGGCAGAGGTGGAGGAGCCTGTGGCTGAGCTACAGACTTCAGGTTTACCACAGACAGCTCTCAGCTCATGAATTTTCTGCATTTATTATGGAGAACACTAAAATGTGTGTTCACACTTGATCTGCTAAAGCCCTGCTGGGCTTTCAGCAGGAAAAGCTGATCTATAAAAAAAGAGAATTCCTTAGAGGTGGAGTGTACAATAAATGGAGAAAAAAAAATTAAACAAAGCAAAGCTGAGCCTTCTGGGACTGTTGAAAACATCCACAAACCCTGTGTTTTGCAAGCAACTGCAGTACATGATGTGGTATATCTGACTCTGTTTTATCTGCACAGCTCATTACCAAATGCAGGCAACAGTCTGAAATCTCTGCTGGTTGTTTCCATCTGGGAAGTTCCCAGAAAGATGGTGGCAAATTTGTCAGAGGATTTTATGAGGAGCTGCCAGCCAGTGGGTCTCAAGGAGGCTGACCTGAGCAGCATGGACTCCGTGGGCAGTTTCTCCTGCAGTTGCACTGATCTGCATGTGTAAGTGCATTTGAGAGCTGCCCAGACATTCTAGGGGGAGGCAAAGCCAAATCTGGGCACCACAGGGAGAGACTCTGCAGCAGACTGAGATCACTTCTGATCTGGCATTCATTTTTGTCAGGAGAGAAGTATGGTAGTTTGGCCCTGAACAGGAATGGCGTTGCTGTCTTGGTCTCTTTTCTTTCACACTTCCCAAATATGTCTTGGACTGGATTATGTAATGCAAAATTTGTTTACAGACTGAAGCTCTTGCTGTATCACTGTGCAAAAGATGTTTACCTCGTTGTCTTTTTCTGCATAACCTGTTTCAACCTCTGTGTGTTAGGATTTTGCTGTAAACTAATGTATGCAACATCTCATCTTCGGGATTGCCTCTTTCTGTTAAGTTAGGCTCTGATCCAAGAAACACTGCACAGTGTATTTGGAGATAAGCCTCCTGCCCTTGCTGAAGTCATTAGGACTGCTTGGGTCATTAGTTTAGATATATGTGTACATACACATGACCAGCAATGTTGCTCAGTGGCTTCGAGAAAATAATTCCCTCTAGGTAGACTGCTGACAAGACAAAAGACAGGAGCTCTGCGTGTAGAAATCATGTAATTACAAAAACTCTTCCCCTACAGCTTAGCCTGATGAAATCCATGGCATCTCTCCAGATGAAGACTGGAAATGTTTTCCTTCCTTTTTTAGCTCACTGGGTTTGTGTGTGTGTCACAGGCACTTTATATCCTTCTAGTATATTTATATTTTCGACTTATTGATTGGTAGAAGGGATGATAGTCCTCTGGATTTATTTTGCTGCTCATTTATAATTAATTTGGCATGAGCATAAAAAAAATCAACATTTATTCATTTACTCTCTATTCACCGTGATTGTTTTTTAGAAGGCTTAAAGCAAAAATATAAGAGCCATGTCCTAGGCAACTGGCCGACACCCGCGTAGTTCCAGATGCGTTGCCATCAGATCTGGCTGTAAACTTTATCTGCATTTTCCAAAGAAGTGGGGGGACTCTTAGGCCATCTTTACAGATGTGAAGAGTCTCATTGCAGAGCCTCTGAAGTGTTTGAGGGTGTGACATCACCTGGTGTGCAGTGTGGACCCTGCTGGAGGAAGCTGAAGGGGAAAGGCTGTTGTCTTGGGGGCATACCTGTGTCCCCTGCAAGCTCTTGAGGATGACGATCACAGGAAGGAGCAGGAGGCATGCTGCCAGAGAGGAAAGGGTGGCCACAGAGGCCTGGGGCTCTTCAAGAGAAAACAAAGGAGATAACCCTGCTGTACTGCCCAACAGCAGCCATGTTGGAGCTGAATGATGGACTTGCAGAAAAATCACATTGCTTCTGAGCCCTGATCACTTGTATTCCACCAGGGCGATCACACACAGTTCACAGGGAGTATTCTCTGTATCACTTTCCCCAGCTGCCAGCAACGATTGCCCGTAATTTGCCTTGATAAATACAGTAGGTATGAGCATTTAATTCAAAATGACAATTTAATGTTTCAAAGCAGTTCACCTGCACTGCAATGCTTTAAAGATCTCCCAAATGCAATCTTTTGTATGTGCTTAAAATCTGCCTCTGCCACTACTTAAATATATTTATAGGCTACTGGTGGGCTGCCTATGAAAATTCTCGTCCCACACTTTTTCCTTCAGGTTGGTGAATGCTTCTATGTTTCATGAAGGTTAATGCTACACAGAGAGAGAACAAGCTGCTCAAGATGGGATTGTAAATGCCTGCTAACCCCCTTAATCTGTGATCTCAGTAATGCTTTTGCTGCACACTGTAGAAGCACAGATCTGTATCGCTCATGCAGAATCAAAGGGTTGTTTCACTTCCCTTGATCCTTGCAGTATATCCACCTATGTCTCCTTTGAATCACTCTTCTAAATTATCTTCTTTAGTATTCCACTCTCATCCAAAAAAATCAACCCCAAAACAGCTCAGTTCCCCCTATTTTTCTGCCCCCCTCCTCCTAGTGTGCAAGCATGCACAAGATGAATCACAGCATAATTATATTCCTATTGCTGGTATCCTTCCATTGGCTCTCCCTTTCCGCTCGTTTTGTGCTCACTTGCCGATCGAGCCTAACATGTGGAGCTGGTTCTCTGCGGGGGTTCAGGAGCATCAGGGAAGACCTTCTCCCCAGGGACACCCAAGAGCCTGCAGCCCACGAGCCCAGAGGCAGGCTCATCATGAGGCAGGGAGTTGCTGGCATTCGAAGGCACTGGTGAGTGGTGGGTGTCTTGTCATGGTGGGCTGATGGGAGAGTGGGAGCCAAGACAAGCCTTATCTTCTTGTCTTCTCTCCCTGTCCCCTTTTTCTAGGTGCTGGTGATGCTTTTGGCAGGACTCTCCTGTTAGGCAGCTCGTGGTAGGCCAACAACTGGTAAACAATGTGAGGATTAGACAGAGCGAGTGGGGTCTTCTCAGGCCCATCCATGCTGGGTGTGCCACCACAGCTCCTGAGTTGGGAGATGGCCCTTCCCTGCCACTCTCCAGGAGGATGGAAAGTTTGTGGTGTGGAAGGCTTCACATGAGCATCATCTAGGACCTGCATCAAGAAAGCTCGTTTGTTTGAGAAATGAAGACATGGAGACTGAGGCCTGACCCGGCAGCCTTGGCCCTTGGCTTCCCTCTCCGTCAACCAAGAGTTTCTTGCTCTGAAGCTCTCAGGAAGACACCAAGTGTGTCAGAAACCTGCCGTGGCTGGGTGCCCAGTCCCCATGTCTTCTGTCAAAGGTCCCAGCTGCTGAGATGATAAATGGGCCGTTTCCTCTTTCCTTTTGTATAGCAAGTGAGAGGAGCCTGCAGAGTGCAACTGCAACCTGCTCCATGTGTCAGGAAAGCTGCAGGGACGCCTTGCTGCTGACCTCTCCTGCTGTTCTGTGCCCTTCTTCCTGACTCAGCCCTTCTCTCTGTTGGAGTGGTGTGACCCATCTCTACTCTCTAAACTCTCCCTCTTCTGGCTTCTTTGAAATTTGACAGCCCAGGTATCCATACTGTAAGCCCATAGGGCTGATTAAGGACACAGCCCTGTTTCTGTAACAGACACCATTCACCTGCAAAACTTTGGGACTGTAGCTTATAGTAGTCACACAGCCTGCCCAGCTGCACCAGCACTGGTAGACAAAGTAAACAAGTTCCTAGAGCCATAGTGGCACAAACTAGCAGTTTGTGGGTGCAGCTCTGCATTTCTACAAGCATAGTTCTGCCATGGTGTTTAAAGGAGCCATGCCCATATGCAGTTATGACATATAAACTCTATACCTTCTCCTTCCTGGCTTCTGTTTAGGTGGCACCTGCCATCTCTTTGCATTCCAGGCACATCTTGCACCACTGTGAGAGAGCGTAATATCTGTTAAATCACATAAATACGTGTAATATCTGTTAAATCACAAATTTGTTGTCACACAGGGGAATGTCTTGTGGGGGAATGAGCAGTGTCTGTTTTTGGAAACCTGGCACAGGGCTGGCTTGATGCGAGGAAGAGCTGAGATGTGCTGCTGGTTTGCTTTGTGGAGGTGCACTCAGCCAGCACCCTGTTTGCTATGTAGTTCCTAAAGAAAAATCAGACATGCACAATGGGTGTTTCTTTCAATGGTGCTAAGATACTGAAATGAAAAGCCAGCCTGGAAATACACTCACTTCAAAGAAACACCAGCCCAAAATGTGCTCTTGAGGTGTTTGAAAGTTTGTCAGCTTAATTATCATTTTCGCTGGTGTGCCTGTTTGTGAGGACCATAGCTAGGGACTAGGACATCGAGCACCTTGGCTGTGACCTGCTGTACGTCCCTGACCTGCATTTCCACCCCTTGTTTTCTCTCACTTGTTTGCTCAGCCCACAGTGCTCATAAGGGCACTCCCAGGTGTCTCTGGAACACTGCTTGTGGTCGGCTTCACGGGTGCTTTGGGCCCCCACACCCCATCCTCACAGAGCTGCTGCCAGCCCCGGCCACCTCCTCAGCGCTCAGCAGGAGCAGGGTTTCCAGGAGGGAGATGTGGTCTTTTCTCCCCTCACCTTGGCTGTGCCTCACCTTCTGGCTGCTGCAGCTGCTTTAGACACCTGGTTTAGACATCCCATTGCATTGCCCCACCTCTCTGGGCTTGGTGCTTGCAGAGCACAGGACTCTCCAGGCTGTGAGCTGACCTGCTGCTTTTCCCTGGCCAACTCTTGCCCTTCTGCCCTGGCTGATTGCTTTTTGATTCAGGTTTACGTGGTGACTTCTTTCTTTCTTTTCTTTCTTTCTTTCTTTCTCTCTTTCTCTCTTTCTCTCTTTCTCTCTTTCTCTCTTTCTCTCTTTCTCTCTTTCTCTCTTTCTCTCTTTCTCTCTTTCTCTCTTTCTCTCTTTCTCTCTTTCTCTCTTTCTCTCTTTCTCTCTTTCTCTCTTTCTCTCTTTCTCTCTTTCTCTCTTTCTCTCTTTCTCTCTTTCTCTCTTTCTCTCTTTCTCTCTTTCTCTCTTTCTCTCTTTCTCTCTTTCTCTCTTTCTCTCTTTCTCTCTTTCTCTCTTTCTCTCTTTCTCTCTTTCTCTCTTTCTCTCTTTCTCTCTTTCTCTCTTTCTCTCTTTCTCTCTTTCTCTCTTTCTCTCTTTCTCTCTTTCTCTCTTTCTCTCTTTCTCTCTTTCTCTCTTTCTCTCTTTCTCTCTTTCTCTCTTTCTCTCTTTCTCTCTTTCTCTCTTTCTCTCTTTCTCTCTTTCTCTCTTTCTCTCTTTCTCTCTTTCTCTCTTTCTCTCTTTCTCTCTTTCTCTCTTTCTCTCTTTCTCTCTTTCTCTCTTTCTCTCTTTCTCTCTTTCTCTCTTTCTCTCTTTCTCTCTTTCTCTCTTTCTCTCTTTCTCTCTTTCTCTCTTTCTCTCTTTCTCTCTTTCTCTCTTTCTCTCTTTCTCTCTTTCTCTCTTTCTCTCTTTCTCTCTTTCTCTCTTTCTCTCTTTCTCTCTTTCTCTCTTTCTCTCTTTCTCTCTTTCTCTCTTTCTCTCTTTCTCTCTTTCTCTCTTTCTCTCTTTCTCTCTTTCTCTCTTTCTCTCTTTCTCTCTTTCTCTCTTTCTCTCTTTCTCTCTTTCTCTCTTTCTCTCTTTCTCTCTTTCTCTCTTTCTCTCTTTCTCTCTTTCTCTCTTTCTCTCTTTCTCTCTTTCTCTCTTTCTCTCTTTCTCTCTTTCTCTCTTTCTCTCTTTCTCTCTTTCTCTCTTTCTCTCTTTCTCTCTTTCTCTCTTTCTCTCTTTCTCTCTTTCTCTCTTTCTCTCTTTCTCTCTTTCTCTCTTTCTCTCTTTCTCTCTTTCTCTCTTTCTCTCTTTCTCTCTTTCTCTCTTTCTCTCTTTCTCTCTTTCTCTCTTTCTCTCTTTCTCTCTTTCTCTCTTTCTCTCTTTCTCTCTTTCTCTCTTTCTCTCTTTCTCTCTTTCTCTCTTTCTCTCTTTCTCTCTTTCTCTCTTTCTCTCTTTCTCTCTTTCTCTCTTTCTCTCTTTCTCTCTTTCTCTCTTTCTCTCTTTCTCTCTTTCTCTCTTTCTCTCTTTCTCTCTTTCTCTCTTTCTCTCTTTCTCTCTTTCTCTCTTTCTCTCTTTCTCTCTTTCTCTCTTTCTCTCTTTCTCTCTTTCTCTCTTTCTCTCTTTCTCTCTTTCTCTCTTTCTCTCTTTCTCTCTTTCTCTCTTTCTCTCTTTCTCTCTTTCTCTCTTTCTCTCTTTCTCTCTTTCTCTCTTTCTCTCTTTCTCTCTTTCTCTCTTTCTCTCTTTCTCTCTTTCTCTCTTTCTCTCTTTCTCTCTTTCTCTCTTTCTCTCTTTCTCTCTTTCTCTCTCTCTTTCTTTCTTTCTTTCTTTTTTCTTAAATTTATTTTTGTGCTGCAAAGCTCCCAGTGATTTAACAACCCTTTGTGGGTGTAATTAATTCTTTGCCTCCCTTTTTCTAGCTGTCATGTCCTCCAGCCCCTCGTGACCAAGCAACACTCTCATGCATGCCAACACCGCACGTAGCCTTTCTGTGGAGCTGGGGTCTCCCCTGGCTGCTGGAAGGCAGGGATGCAGCTTCCCTTGTGCTCTGTGGTCCTTTCCTTATCAGGGCAAGGGGAGAAAGAAGAGCTGAGCTCCTCCTGTGCTGCTGTGCCCCTGCAGTGCCCTGCAGGGCTGGCTGTGAGGAGCCGTGTCCTCTTCTCTGCAGCACAGCTCCTCCAGGATGTGCTGGGCACAGTCCTCCCTCTGCTCCTTCCTGCCCAGCATACAATTTTCCCAAATAGATACAATACAGTTCTTAATGCCTAATTCTTATTCTGAGAATACTTTCCAGCTTCTCGCTGGAAAGACGATTAATACTGCATTGCCCAGCCAGTCACACTATCCCCAGTGGAGCTATAAATAAATACCACCCAGCAGTTGCATACAGCAAGCCGTATTTTTTATTTTCCATTCATAATACAAAACATGAGAAGTGACTGCCATTTAGAGAAGAGAAGCTGAGTAACAGCTACGATTAGTGGGCACCCTGCGTCGTCATCCCCTAGCACCCAGGGGGCAAATAAATCCTGCACTTGTTTTTCTCTAAATTTTACAGGTCTCTAGTTGTGATGCTTATTTGCCCATCCAGTTGGGTGGGACATACGTTTCAGATTTTAATGTGCTTCCTACTGCCCTGGGTAGAAAATCCTTTCCTGTTCCTAATGTGGTGAAAACCCACCACCAAGACTTGCTTTGTTCAGTGGGAAATGGGTTTCTTAGCCAAAATGCAAACAACTGTTATGGTTGCCATGGTATCTTCATTTCTTATGAAACAGAGGTCCCTTCCAATGTTGGGTAAGCATTTTGGCTAAAAAAAAAGAAAAGAAAAAAAAAAGAAGAGAAGATTTAAGAAATATTCCAATTTTAGATACTAAAAATGTCAAGGGAGAACTGGAGCCCTTCACAGAAATAGTTTCCCTTGAAATTTTATTGATTTATTTAGAATTTGGAGATTTCATTAAAAAAAAAATCATGAGAACTGTTAAACCCCAAGCTATAGAGATTCCAACTCAAAAGTAATTTTCAGCTGGCTTTGTTAGTGACCCCGAGCTCTGCAGCAGTGAGCCACTGGGGAAGAGGGTGCATCAGAGGAGGGATGCAGGAGGGGGATGGGGCCAGTGCCTGACCCTGGTGGCACCAGTGCCAGGGGTGGGTGGTCAGGCTGGGGTGTGCCCCAAGCTCCCTTGGGACAGCAGAGACACCAGACCTCCCTGCCAGACAGCTGCCTTAGGCAGGCAAAGGCATAGGTGCCAGCCCCTCAGTGGGACTGCAAAGCTCTGCGAGGAAAATGCACATTTTCTTCTCTTACTGTCAGCCCATGGCTCAGGGACTTGAGAAATGTTCTCAGTGCGGTTACATGAGCACTTCCAATTAGATGGGTTTTGTTTTCATCCAGCTGCTAGCTTTACGCAGCATATCAGGAAAAGAATATCTGCCATTCCCGTATAATTCTCCAAAGCCTGACTTTCATCAAATGCAGTATACAATGAACTTGCAGGAACACTCCATGCTCTCGGTTTCTGCATGTTTGCTGGAAAGAATTTCAAGGCACTTGCTAAGATGTTTCATAGGATCTGCTTCTTAGTTTAGTTTATGCAGGCCTGTGCATCCCTAAAGATGACCCCCAGCCATTCCCTTGCACACAGATTGGTGTACCTTCCTTTCGTGCAACACCTTCTCCAGCTCACTAGCACGCTTGCTTCTTGATTTCCTCTGAGCACTCGATGGGTGCCAGTCAAGACATGCTTTCCTAGAATTCAGTTTGTGGTAAGTCCTTGTAGGACTGCAGTCTTCATGGTTTCATTGTACGAACTCGAACAGGGGACTAATAAAAACATTGCTGAGGAAATAAATCAGAGTCAAGGTAAGGCTTACAAATGAAAGTACAAGAGGGCATTAGCTTTGTCTTGTGAAACTTTGGGTGGTGGTCATACAATTAATTGCTAAATGCTTGCCACGTGGGGCTCTCTCTTGCTAGCTTTTGGTGGAAAAGGATCTTTTTTTTTTTTTTTCCAGAAGGCCAGCTGAACTGTAAGGCAGAGTGAAGAAAATTGGGAAACTTTGGAAAATCATGAGAAGATTGGCTTATAGAGAAACAACTTAAAGACTCAGTAATAATAACTTATTCAGCTCTTTGGCCCTCTGTTCTGAGACTGGCTGTGGGTTGAAGGTTGTCAGTTACACACCCCTGTTGTTCAGAACTCATGGGTATTTCTCTCCTGACTCATAGCACTGGGTTAAAAGTTATGAACTTGGGTTGGGTGGGAAAAGAGTTTCTCTCCTAAGTGCTCACAATCCTCTGTTTTCCCTCCCTTCTCTGCAGGAGAGCAAAGCACGTGGTGCTGGGCAGGTGCACCAAGCCAAGGGAGTGTCAGTGCCCCTGCAGGAGTCAGTGACCGGGAACAGCTGGGATGTGCTCTGCAGGGCGAAGTCCCATAACCTCAGAGGGCAGGCAGCTCCTCCTGTTGCTGCTCTTGGTCTGGGCTTACCCCAGCACTGCCACAGGGACTGCACGCCAGGACGTCAGGCTGCAGCTCCTACCCTCATGGGGCAAGTTCTGCTCTGAGCTCGCTGTCCAGGGAGCTGAGGCAGCAAAACCTACTGCCTTCTAGGCATCAGCTTCCTCCTGCTGGTACTTTTTGAGACATTGCTGCTTCTTCCTGTTCAGCAAATGGCAACTGTCCTTCAGGAGAAAAGGCACGATCCTGCATTGGGATTTTATGCCTTGTCAGCAGGGAAAGACCTGCACCTGCCTACATGGGCCCTGGAGAGCACCCAGCTCCCTGCAGTCATTGCTAAGGATCCCCATGCTGCAGCTGGGCCTGCTCTGTTTTTTCAGAGGCAGACAAGGAGGACGCAGATGGAAAGCTCAGCCGTGGGCTCAAGAACCCAGCAGTGTTCCAGGCAGCACATCATTTATTTTCTGAGCCCTTTCAATATGCCCAAGTGTGGTCCTGTGTGTAGCCAATTGTTGGACTCAATGATCCTTATGGATCCCTTCCAACTTGGGGTATTCTGTGATTCAATGATTCTGTGATGTAGGCTAAGTTATTCCCCAAGACAAGACGCTGGTAGATGTCGCCTCTGGAAGTGTGTGTTGGGTGGGTGTCTCCTATACTTGCTGCAGATGTCCTTCCTTCTTTGAAGGCAGGGGCAAGGATATGTGTCCTCTCCCATCTGAGGATGCTGATTTAATTCAGGTAGGAAAATAATCAGGAGCAGGGCTGGGCTGAGCACTTTTGCCAGTAGCAGCTTTGTGTATAACAGGTGCACAGGTACGTAGAGCAAAACTGCAAAATATTTTTCTCTAGTACTATAGTCTGGTGTCGTATAGAGGCACACGTGTTTTAATGCTGATGTTAATTAGAAGGTTAGACATAGACCAGGTTGTTCAGCAACCTGAATGTGTTACCTGACTTTGCTACTGGTCACCATGTGTCCTTGAATACGTCGTCTTTTTTTTTTTCCCCCTCTCCCTTTACCTTCTGTCTATCCGTGTATTTGTTGTAGGAATGAGTAAGTGCATATTGAATTTGTGATGGTAGATCTTATTCCCTACTCAGCTTACTATATGCTATTACAATTCCAGTGTTTGCTCTTGCATTTCAACTACAGAGTACTGCAATATTTATCCCCAGCTGTAGGAACTGTAGGAAGCAGGTACTTCATTTTTTTTTCTTTCCCTGCAAACCTGCATATTGCAGGTGCAGTAGATTTTCTTAATCATTAGAAATCACTGGATGTTTGGTGCACAATGCTTGAGAATACATACTGCACCTGGCCGATTTATTTTTTAAATGAATATTTGGGTGAAATAACATATTAGGAACAAAAGACTTTCTGTATCTTTTTATTTTGAAACTGATTATCTCCCTTGATATTACGTTTTAAGAATTTAAAAGCAAAACTGCTCAGTCTGGAGGACCATAGCTTTGTATTTGATCTCAGACCATGCATTATTGATTTCCAGTATGTGAAAAATATCTAAAATGTCTATGATAAAAATGCAAAGAATAAAAATGCTTTCAATGCTTTTGAAATTAAAATCAATTGTATGTGCACTATGTCGCAGAGAGTTGAAATTTGTTAAGTAGGTTAAGTAGTGGGAGGAATATTACAGAAAAATGATTGCATTTCATTGTAAGATAAATTAGTAAAAATACAGTATCATTAGTATAGAAACAAAATAAGTTTTGCAATTAAATGGCAACATACGCTAATTCAATGTTACTCTAAGTGCTGAGAAAAGGCTAAGTCTGACCATCAGCAGCCATCTCCTGTAGCCACCCTACAACAACTCTCCCTTTAGTGAAGGAACACAGGTTGCATCTCAGATAACAGTGATAATAATCGCAGACTTTGATTTCCAACCAGAATCTCATTTTGCAGCCTTACGCCCAGCCTGACAGATGACAGCACCAGGTGTTTATGGTGTGTGGTGGGACAGGACCACACTGCCTTTCGTTGACCAGAAAGGTCCCAGTCCCACCAGGGCACCGGGCAGCAACCCCACCGGCAGCACCTGCCTATGTGTGGGCAGCACATCCAAAGCCAGCATCGCTCTCCCAGCAGTGTCCGTGCCACAGAGACCTGTATTGGCCGTTCTTAATCTGGTAAGGTTTGCACTTCTAAAAGGAGCTGGGGCTTTGTTTGTTGCCCCCTAGGGGGCAACCCTGTTCTGCAGCTTTTTCCCATGAGCAGTTCTAGTTGTTTTTGCTGTTGCACAGTGTAGGATATTGGCCCTCCATCCCGGCCATTTCTGAATGGAGTTGCCTGTTCCCGGGAGAATCAATCTTCTCACTGTCTGAGCAATGCTACAAGCAGCTTTCTAGCACACAGAAATGCCTATTTTCCTCCTCCTCCTCCTCCCACCCTCAAAGAGCCATTTCATGCATGTTCATGTTCAAGTTTCTCCTTATTTTCATTATGTAATGGAGACAAAACAACTCTCACCCTCTTTGGTCTGCGGGTTCATGTGCCGGTGGGAGCAGTAACGACTGGAAGGCTTTGATGCACCTTCAGCTACATATGGTCCTCTCCCAGTCTGAAGAGAAGCAAACACTGACTTGAAGCTTCTCTTATTTGCTGCCTTGTTCTTAGGTTCTGCTGCCAACTCTGCTGTGGTTCCTGGTACAAGAGAAACTGCACACTCCCAATTTCCCACCTTCGCCACGTTTGTTGGCTCTCCTTCTCATGGGTACAGACAGCAGCCTGTCTCAGGGGCAGCTGAGCTTTCTCTGGGGTGCCTCCTTGCCTCTGACATTAAAAATTCATCCTCATTATTGCACTGCTTGTAGGGATTTTTAATATGTATTCTGCTGGAAAATACTTGATAGAAAATATTCTATTAGCAGTGGGTAAACACTTACTCCCTTGCCCTTGTGGTGACCATCTCTTCTCCCCATTTCAGCAATTGACTCTGTAAGATAAATACGGAGCTTAATCTGATCCAATTACTTTTTGCCCACTGTTTTCCTTCTGTAAGGAGAGTAAAGTATATGCCTTTTGTGTAGTTGATGATTCTCCAGCTTCTGAGCTTGTTCAGTCATTTTTGAGAGCTCTTATACCATTCAAGGAGATCCAAGGATAGCCCTGTTTTTCCAAGAGCTGCTGAATGGTTTGATTGGATTTGTATTACACTTGGTTCCCAAAGTGAAAGATTATTGCTCTTCCTTTGGTCTTCTTTTATTTGATATTGTTTTTCCTAGAAATAAATTTCACTTCCCTCACTCTTGCCTGATTCCACTGATATGAGACACTCGCACTCGATCAGTAATAGCAGTAGTAGGTGTGGAAGTTTTGTTGTGTTTGGCCAAGGAACAAGGGGGCTGTTTTGCATGGAATGGTTTTGTGGTGGTTGCTCTTCCCATGAGAAGGACAAGAGCTGCAGCTGTGTTTATTTTATGAGCGAGATGCTTGGAGAAAGATGCTCCAACTGCTGCCTGCCAGCGCACACTCAGCAAACCTCAGCACAGAAGATCCTGGCTGCTGGGAGAAGGGTGGCTTCTCCTTCTGCCCTTGGGAGATCAGGGCATTCTCCCCAGTTCTTGCTTTGGTCTTTTAAGCTTGCTGTTCCACAAACTGCTCCCTTGCTCCTTGCCCCATTCTGTACCCAACACAATTTTGTGTGCATCCCCTCTATTAGTTTTGCATCTTTTCCCTTGACAGAAAGTTCAGGTCTTCTCAGACTTCTTCAGTTTTGAGGTTTGTTTGGGCTTTCCTTCCTGTCCTCACTGAATGCTTCAGCAAGGCAAGGGACTTGATATCCAGCAGACATGCTGTGCCAGTGTGGGGTGAGGATTAACCAAACTGCAGCCAATATGAACTCACACAATTTTTCCCACTTGGCAACACCTGTGCTCATGCAGGCTTTGCCACAGCCTTGAGGTGAAAGTGATTTTCTTCTGACAAAGCAAGTTACTTAAGAACAGTATCAGTGATCAGCTTTGGTATTCAGCTGTTTCTACTGTACAGCTGTCCAAAAAACAGAGGAGCAATAAAAATTCATTATGCCCGCAGTTTTGCACTCCTGCGTATATAATTAACTATGCTGTATCCTGTTTTTTTGGCTCCCAGAGGCAACCAAGAGAAAGAAGCCGTTGGACTGCAAACTTAAGATAAAGAAAATCAAACGATCTATGCTAACAGGTAACTAGTTTTCCGTGAAACCCTATTTTCCTTGGCTTAAAGCAGTTATCTTTCCTCAGCTTTGGGAGTTTGTGACTGTGTAAAATAACAAGATCATACATAGATTAACATAACAGCAATTGCAACAATAGTGTTTTTTAATAGATCATTTAGTAGTGCTTTGATGTTTTCAACAATCCCTAATGGTGCAGCACTAGGGATGATTCCCTAAGTGCTCAGAAGCCAGGCCTGAAAAAGAAAAAAAAAAGGCGGCTGTCATTATGGAGAAGGCACCTATTGATCCCTGTCACAGGACTGGGATGCTATCTCACCCTCTGGTTCTGAATAAATAATGGTCTTTGACATAATGCAGCTCTGGACAGGTTAGAAATAGCAGCTACTCTGTGAGAAAGGCTGAGATAAAACCGAGCCTCTCAGCTAGATTAAAGCTGAGAACTGCTAGGGGTGGGGTACCTTTTCGCTCTTTTTCTGCCTCAGGGTCCAACTAGAGTGATATTTATTTGAAAAATGGCTTGAGAGATTCCTACTGGAGAGGTTCTTGTAGCAGGAAAAAACAGGATATGAGCCTGTGGGGAAGTTCCCCAACAAGCAGGACCCTGCAGGTACATCCAAGGCTCTGGGGCTGCCTTTACCATGATGTGAGACCACTGATGAGATGAAGCCTCTCTGCTCGTTCTGCTCTCTGCTGAACACCCCATTCCAAGCCTCCTGCTCAGCCCAGGTCTCGCAGCCTTGCAAGGAGGTCTCCAGGGGCTCTTCTGCAGGCAGCATGCTGTTCCTGTTTGTGGGTGGTGGGAAGTCCTTTGGCTTCTGGTGGATGTGGAGTCACATCAGCACAGCATGCACCCAACTAGAATTTACTAAGAAGATCTCTTTAGGGTCAGGGGATCACTGACGCCACAAGAGCTGTGCCTGCTTCTGCAGCTGCTTAGGTCCAAGCAGGTCAGCTGCTGTGTTGTGGTGCTCCATCTTAGGGCACCCTGCAAGGGCCAAGTGTCCTCTGGAAGGGTGGTTTGCACAGTGATGAGTGTCACCTATTAGGCAAGCTTCAGCACACCTTCAGAGGGTCAAGTGTCACAGTGTGCTTTTGCAATGCGCTTCAAGGGTTTCCATTTCATTCTCATCCATGTTCCAGATCTAGGTGCTCCCATGGACCCAGCTAAAACCCTTCTGGCCTCTTGCTATGAGCTGCGGTCCCTAATGTTTTTCCTGGACACAAGCTCGTAGCTGAGCTGGCCTGTTTGCCAGTAGTGGCATCTGATGGGGCATGACAGTCCATACTGTTCACTTGGGAAGACAAAGTGTTACATTTTTCTTATGAAAAGAATTAAGACAGTGAGAGAAGAGGCTCTACAATTATCAAACAATGCAACAGGCCATTCCTTGAGGCACACAGACAGGATCTGGGTGCTGGGCTGAACTGCCTCCCACTGCTTTACTCTGGTTGCACCACTTGCCTTTCCATCCCAGGACACAGCGGCTGTCTGCAAGAGCTGCACTAAGAAATTAATCACTGTTAGCTTATTCCAGAACCAGGAATGTTGTACATGCAGAGATGCTAAGGTATAGAGATGAGAAATGAGTAAAAACCCAGCTGCTGGGCATGAGATCTCGGGAGTGTGAGCTTTAGTGGTGAGTCAAAGCTGCTGGAAGGCAGGCAATTTGCAAGAAAATCAGAAATATATGGTTAAGGTTTTTAATTACTTACATGCTCTCTTGGTCTCAAAAAAAAAAAAAAAAAAAAAAAAAAAAAAAACACTGGAAAACAAAAAAACCAAGATACATCAGGGTCCTTTAATTGTGTACTATTGTGTACTTGGGCATGATCTTTCATGGATGGTCTCCACAGTCCTTACAGAACTGAGAGCCAAGCTCAAAATCAGCCAGGAGTTCAGATGAGTTACATCTAACCAGTCATAAGGCTCAATGTGGAATCCTCTGAGAACATGAATTTTCTATACTAGGAAGTTTAAAATCTAGACTTAAGAATTATACATACATATTTTATACTGGTTTCATCACAAAAATGGGTCTCCACAGCAGCAATGAAAGCTTTGGGAGATATATCTGTAAGTCAATGTTGGGAATCATTTAAAGAAAAAAACTCGAAATGTGGTATTTATATCTTCACAGACTATCTTTAGGTGCCATTTGTCATGTTCTTGCACAGTGTCTCCCAAACCTCCTCTTTCTGAAACATCAATATTCCACACCTCGTTCTTAAATTTTGGGAAAACACTTAAAGCTCCTAAAACCATTTTCATTCATTTCATAGAGGAAAAACATCAATGCCAGTAAAATTAAGTTGAGCCACCCTATGCTTCCCCCAAAATAATTTAATACAGCTCTTTCACATCAAACGCAAAGAGCTTGCAAAGACAGTAGGCTGCCAGTCTTACTGTTTTCTGTGAAAAGAGCAGAGGATTGCACCACACTCAGGATTTGCTGCACCTAGAAATAATGTCTGGCTGTGTCACAGCATCTCTGTGAGGTGGCAGAGTGAGGATGAAGCCACAGAAAGGGCAAGGGAGAGTCTGAAAAAGTCTATAGTTCTGATACTGATGTAAAGGAGAAGGTGCTGCAGTTAGGTATGTAGGTCGCTCTGGAAGTAATGCCTCCTTCTTATTTCCATGGAAACTACAACAGATACAAAGAGCATGATAACACTATTTGATTTGATAGGGAATATTCTTAGCTACAAAACACTATTTTTCAATGTAGTCACCATTATTTATGCATTTTTGCCAGTGATGAACAAAAGCCTGCATGCCACCCTCGTAAAAATCTGCACCAGCAGAGGGGACCCACTGTTTCACAGCTGCTATCACAGCATCGTTGCTAGAAAAATGCTGCCCACACAGTTCATCTTTCATTGGCCTGAACAAATGGAAGTTGGAAGGCACCAAATCTGGTCTATATGAAGGGTGTGATGGGACAAGTGGAGGATAAGATAGACAACTCTCTGTAAGTGGATTGTTTCAAGGGGTAGAAAACTTTAAGAGGAAGGCCAGGGTCACCAGAACGAAGGCAGTTTGGAGTACATAAGGCCCATAAGTTCCTACATGAAAGTGGTAAAATTTTTGATAATGCAGGAGAAGTAAAAGTATTCCAGTAATTTCTATCTTCCGTACTAGGAAGAAACAGCATGAGGTACTTACTACTCTGTTGAAAACCAAAGATAAATCCACTGGGATTTTCAAACAGCATTGTAAGGACCTGAACCTCCCATGATCCCGAAAGAAAGAAGGAGTTCCTCCTCCGTCACTGAATACACAAAGTTTTTATGGATAGCATTGAAAATTCTTTAAAATTCTACAAACGCTGAGGAAATATCAAAAGACTGGAATGTGGCTACTAGTAAGTAAACAAGATGACTCCAAAATTATAGAAGAGATGACCTAACATNGGAAAAAAAAAGAAAAAGAAGGAAAAAATGGTACAGGATTCCATTCAGAAAGAAATAAATAAGGGGCAGGAATATAATTAATGTCAGTCAACATAGCTTTATGCAAAACAGGACTTGTCAAACAGAATTGATTTCATTCCTTGAGATTATAAGTTTGGCTGATGAAGGCAGCTATGGAGATATAAGACTCTTGGTAATGATTTTGATTTTGTACCACTGTTTCTGATACAGAAACACACAGTACTTGACAATGAAATATGTAGGCAGTAAGAACTGGCTAGCTGGCTGAAGTAGCTTCTGAGGGAAGTTATCATAAATAAGGATCTACAAACCTTGCTGTTTAATGTGTCCCGTATCTTTCTCAAGATATGGAGGTAACTACAAACTCACTGAAAAAGCTATTTAACACAACATAAGGCACAATGGCAGCAAAAGCAGAGGCAAAAATTGCTGTGCAAATGGAGCAGTCAGGATTATCCAGTAAGCCATCTGAAGACAAATGGATTGGTATTGTTCAGTGCAACCTGTGTATGTATGTATGCACAGAGCACTGGCCACTCCTGAAGTGCATGGGATTGTAGCCTGCAAAGAGTTCAGGGATCAGAGTGGATAAAACAGCTGAAATATGAACATGCATCTGATGCCACAGCAGGCAGATCTAATGCTCTGGATGGAAATGTACACAACTGAGACAGGAGAAAGAGCAGAAATGTGATGCTGAAAATTCAGTACAGAAATACAGCATTTGTCCATGACCACAGAACGTACTGCAGAAAAGAAATACTAATGTGGGAGACAGGGGAGGGGGAAAGCAAAAGCAAAAACTGCCTTGAAATGCAGAAAATGTGCCTTTCCTTTGTGGCAGTGTTTCCAAATGTTGTTTGAATTAGCTGCAGGTGGGAACTGCAGTGAGACTGAGCTCCGCTGTGTTGCTTTTTACAGGCCCTCATTCAGAAGGTGTGACCTTACTTCATTACAACATAGTTCCTTCCCCCAGAGAAAGAATCAAAACTTAATTGAGTCCCTTTCTCTCTGACTGCTGATTTCCGAAATGAACTTGGAGCTGAACTACTTCACTTTAAGAATTAATTCAGATCATTGTGCGTGATAGTCCCTGTGCAGGCATGCTTGGAAAGCATTCAAAAGATCTCATTTGTTCCCACCCCACAAGTGACATGATCACAGCACAAGTATCAGAAAGGTGCTTTTGGTGTAGAAAAGAAAGGCATACAGAGAACTGACAGTTAGAAGTCAGATCAGAATTTAAGGCTAGAAGAGAGGTGTGTTTTCAAACAGGTGGGAACAAAGCAGAGAAAGAAATGGCTTTGTCTCTGCTTTGTGATGTGTTTGAGCGAAGATGGGATGCCTCTCTGGAAGAAGTGGTAAGAGTCTAAATAATCTGAAGGGCTCAGTATGATGTTAAGTGTGAAATATTAAACAGCTTGAGACACGCAGGAGATCCTGATGTAGCATCAGTGTTTAGTGTTAAATGTGAAGCTTATTGGCCAGTCGAGCTTATAGGAAGCGGGAATATTAGAAATCCCAGTCAGAGGTGACATTGAAAGAGATGGCATAAAGGACAAAGCCACATTTTTCGTCATGTCTGGCTGTTACATTTACTCAGTCACACCTTGACAGGTGACGACCATGGCCCAGAGACCCACCACGAAGTTTGGGTGTATTAACCTGCTGGGAGGGCTTCACTTCTACCTAACGTGCAAAGAAAGATTTCAACCTACTTGCTCATGCCTATACTTTATCAATAATGACAGGACTGTGGGAAGCCTTATCTGAAATATCACAACAAATTGCCCAGTCCTGGCTCTCCTGCAGTACCTGTCATTCTGCACTAGTCTTAGCCCCACTAGTTTAGCACAAGTGTGGTAAAGCACGTGTGAATATTTTCAGGGCATTACACTGCCTCTCCAACATCTGCTCTGCTTCTTCAAGTGGACTGTGTGTTTCCATTTAGTATTTAACGGCCTCCTGTTAAAAAAAGGGTATTAGGTATATGTTTGAAAATGTCCTTTTCTATTTTTTTCCTGCAGTCCTGAATAAGGACCTTTTAACAGGTTCGAAAAATAAAGAACGTAGCCTTAAATTGTCAGGAGTAATTCCCTCTGCTAACTAAATGGAATGCCAAGTAACGCTCTTTATTTTATTTTTTCCTCTTGTTATTCCCTTTGCCTTTGTCCCTTAGGTACTAGTGACTCAGAATTGAAGCTTATAAAATATGAAGAAGAACATGCAAAGTCTCTCAGAGAATAAACAGTATTATTTCCTGACAAAGCTGCACACTGACAATTATTGAGCAACAGCATGAAATGCAGAAGATATAGAAACCCTAAAAATGGAACTGACGTGATTGTGAGACTCCCACACAAACTAAGAGCACAAGAGATTCACAGGTAGGAAGGACTCAGTTAAACTCTCCTCAACCTTGCTGCTCACCAATTGCATTCCCAAAGGAAGGGATTTTCTTTTCTTTCTTTCTTTTTTTTTTTTTTTTGATGGAGGTTGTTGACATCAGTTGGAGCTTCTTGATACTGGCAGCCTTCACTTGTGCAAGCAGGGCACACAGGATTTGACCCTTCAGTGCCCAGACTCTTCAAGAAGTTCACCTTAGTAGTAGTAGTGCATATAGCAGAAGACTTCAGGTATCCAAATGTGCTTGGTGCCTAACAGTTGCCATCTTGCAGATTTCTATTGCCTGGTGGTGTTTGTGACTCTGTTTTCCTCTGAAGAACCTCCTGTGACCCCAAGCTCATCCTTTCTTTGTCTTGTTCTCCTCTTTCTCTGTCCTTCTTTCTCTGTATGTTCATGGGACTTTCACCATTCTTTAAATCCTTCATTGGCATAGATTTAGCAAGATATGAGCTTTCACTTTGTTTTCTCTCCTGCCTTTTTGCTTTGAACCTCTTGCTTTGTATTGTGCTTCTTGCTGTAGGTAGACATTTTGGTTTAGACATCTGTATCGTCTACTGGCACAGTCAAAATACAACCAAAATGGAATTCCAGGTATCTCCCTCCAAAGTGCTTACTTTTCCATACTGAGGTTGGGGATGGCAGCTGTGTGGTGTCTCTGACTCTGACTTCAGAGAAAAATATTAAACAAAAGCCCCCACATTAGAGTCCTCAGACACTGAAGAAGGCAGGTAATTCTTCAGCTACTGAAGAATTATTTAAAACTGGAGAATGTGGTTTTGGTTGTCATTTAAAAACAATTCTCCTAAGTCCCGAGGCTTGTTGTGTCCACATATGTATCTGTTCTTTCCTTTGTCCTTAAAAGTTCTTGCCTTATCTTCACAACACAGTGGAGAACATCCTGTACTGCTTCCATTAGGACCTTCATCATACTCTCCTACCGCACACGCTCCCCTTGCCATACCTTCCTGTTTGCCATCACCTTGTCCCAGATCTATTCTGCAGGACTGCCAGCAAACTTCTTATTTTCTTGGGAACTGTAATTTCCTTTGGCTTTTGTTCCTGCAGCTTTCCTCTCTCATTTCAACTAAAAATACTGCCACTGAATCAATTAGCCCCACGTGAAGTGCACCCTCCATTAAGCTTTCCTGTGCAGTCCTGCTTCTCCCCTTGAGAGACACAAATCTTTCACCCCAGCCTCCAGACCCCTCTCATGGTGACACCGTTCATATTTCCTTTCTGCCTCCCTGCACAGGACTGCCTCTCACTGCCCTCTGCTCTGGCAGGCACACTGCCTCTGGTGACAGGCTTCTCTGTCCCTCATTTTTAATGCTCTCACTCCCTTTTAATCACTTTTCAAAGCACTGCGGCTGTTCTCTGTAGCTGCCCCTTTTTTATTGTCTGCCGTTTTCCTCCTGTGATCCCGGCTCTTTGGTCTCACCAGTGAGGCCAGTGGCAAGACACAGGGCATTGATTCCCACTCCTAATGTGCAAGCAGGAGTTAACTTAGCTCTGCTAACAGCAGATCTCTGCATGCAGCAGAGCAGGCAATTATTGTCCTGTACTCAGCACTGATGAGGTCTCCCTTTAGGAAAATCAGAAACAAGCTGGAGAGACCAGAGAACGAAAAAAGAGCAATTAAAGGTTAGAAAGTCTGCAATAAGAAAATTCTGAAGGCACACCATTTCCTAAGAGGGAGAAAATGAAAGGATGAGATAATGATTCCTTAACATGTCTTCTATTGCATTAAAACATTTCCAGAGTGGCCCTGGGTGGTTGCTCTCAGGTCCCATGGGGGGAGCCAGGAGACCTGCAGTGGGGAGAGCTGCCTTGCCCTTTGGTCCTGGCTATGCCTGGGGCAGGGCAGGGCAGGTGGCTGGGGGCTGTCTGTAGCCTAAGGACACCAGCTCGCACAAGGAGCTTCTTGGAGGCACGTCTGGTGCACTGCAGGTCAGGTCTCAGCGTGACAGTGCTGTTGTCCTGTCAACTGTGAGCAGCTACTATAGGTAAAAATAATAGGTACAGCTCCCACCTGTCCCTGAATAAGCTGTAACAGAGCCCAACAGAGCAGCAGCAGCTTTCTGTCGTGCTGTGGGAGCTTGTGATAGTGCCACAGAGACTGCCTGAGGGCAAGGGCTGTTTTCTGACTCTTGTGGCCTGGATCTTGTTGTACAAAGTGGCAGAGCTTTTGGACTTACACCCACATGCAAATTAATGAGCACGCATCATCTCTGCATTTATCTGGAGGAAACCTGCTATCTGAAACAGTGCCTGAATCTAGTGTTTCGCACCGTGGGAGCAGAGGCAGTATTTTGGCAGGGTTGACACTGGCCTAGTCTAATGAAGGTGCCCTGACCTCACTCCTGCTCTGCAGCTAGCCTGTCCCTTCGCAACTCCCCTGAATAAACTTTGGTGATTTGTCTGTGTGCCTCCTTCTGAAGATCCAGCACAGCTCACCCTTCTCCCAGGCCAAGGAGCGATGAGACCTGCCTTTCACAGGTGCAGGAAGAGCCTGCCTGTGCTTGTTAATAGGCCTCTGGAATGCATGGCAAGGGTGGAAGGCTGGGAATCAGCTTGACTCAGGAGACCTGCCTTTGAAAACTTTCTGTAGAAGGGTTGTTTTTTATTGGATGGGGTTATGACCCTTCAGAAATCACGTGGTGCTTGTAGCCCAGTTGTCTGTCACAGCTTTTCTGCTGAGACTGTTCAGACCTTCCTGCCACTGCTTGCTCAAGCATGGCTATGCACAGCGCTTGAAGACGCTGCGTATGCACTTTGCTTCACTACCAATTCCTCTGCAGCTGTGCAGGAGCCAGGGACTGCTTCCAGCCTCCTGTAACATCAGCAAGAAAGAGCTCTTCCTGGTTCTGCTTATGTATTTCAGCAACCTGGGGCCCTGAGCACTTTCTGCTGTGTGCAGAGCAAATGGCACTGCCATGTGTCACTTTATGCCTCACTCTGAAGCTAAGCCCTGTCACTAGACTCCTCTCAAGGGGAAGAAGCAGTAAAATCTGAGCCAGAGAAGGAGGGAGAACACTGCCCTTCTGCTATGCTCACAACCAGCAAGATTGAAAGGGCTGTGGACGATCCTGGTGCTGGTGCACTGCCCTGTGCTAGCCATATAGGATTGTTTGGTTGCATGCTGTCTCACTCAGGTCACTCCTGCAAAGAAGGGTGACAGAGAAAGCAGAATGGCCTCTAGGCCACCAGCATTCCCATTGAAATGAGATTCATTTCTAGTTTTCAGCAAGATGGATGGAGAAGACAAACTTGCACATAAATGAGGATTTGCTACATCCACAATCAAGTTGCCTGATCACTCCTGGCGAAAAGGTCCAGGCTTTTATCCTCCACCTATTCCCATGCAGGATGTAATATGGAGGGATCAGTGAAGTTATTTTTTCTCTTCTTATGGATTTTACTTCAGCTTTGATGTTGCCTGTTTGATAAAAACCTTCTTTGTAGATGGCAAACAGAGCGCATATCTTGGAACTCAGGCAACCTCTTTGGGAAAAAGCTGGTAAATGTTTCCATACAATTTCATATGTTCTCATGATATATAATTAAAAGGAAGGGGAAGGAAACAGCAGGCATTTTCCTTTGCTCGTAAGGGAGACAGGTAAAAGGATCAGCTTTCAAAAGTGCCTCTGAGAAGTAATGGCTGTTGCTAGTATGAATGTGGTAAACTATAATTAAAGTATTTGGGGAATTGAAACATATTTTGAGAACAATGGCTTGTATTTTTACATTAACTAAGAATTTAGCCTCCGTGTAATTAAAAGTAAGCACTTAACTGCTGTTATTCTATCTACAATAGCTCTTGTTTGTTTAGGAGCGAAGAAAAGAAGAAGGGGCTGAGAGCTGCGTACATTATTGAAAAACAAAAAGACAAATTGGAGAGAGCATATTTGCCAATAAGCAAGATGTTGAGTGATGCACAATGGTAAACAATCCCAGCTCTCCTTCGGTACGGAAAAGGAACTATTATTACGATGTTTTTTGTGCATGTTGGTGAGAGTGAGGAAAAGGATGTATGCCTTTTCCCTGAAGATATATTATGAGTTCTCAGCTGTGCTGGGAGTCTGTAGTGGGGGCTCCCGGGAATAATCACTCACAAGCCACTGTTTGCACATACGGTTATGCAGTTCGGACGACATTTCTCACCACTGGCAGACATCCTCCATGTTTATTAACAAGGTACAGGAAAACTGGAGGATGTTGGATAGGGTTCCTCCATCATGCAGCGGAGCTTTTCTGCAAGGACAACCACTGCATTTACAGCCCTAGGAGTGAAACCACATTCTCTCACCTCCCCAGTGACTGTGCTGCAGAGTGGCACTCAGACTGCGGAATTTCAGCTGAAATGTGTCCTTTGTTGTCTTCCAGCTGCTGGAAGAACCAGATGCACTGTGAGAATTTTGCTTACGCATCCTCCTTGTCTCTTCTTTTGTCTGCTAAGGAGGCAAAGCAGGGAAGAAATGCCATCAGCTACGTGTAGGGGACATATAGAAACACTGTCCTTGGAATGAGCGTGTGGCAAACTGCAATTAATGTCTGAAGGGTGAAAGTGGATTTTGAGAACAATTGTTCTGAGGAGACAGCTGTCACTCTAACTAAATAGCTGCATGATGGCCTTTCTCCTCCTGCTGAATGACTGCATAATGACGTTTTGCCAGTCCTGAAAGGTGTGAAAAGCAATCATCCCTTTCTGTCATATTTTTCTTGGGAGGTCCACCTGTCACTCCGTGTGGTGAGTAAACAACATGTCTTACACCACTTGTCTTGATAATGCCACATTCACACAGGACATAAACATCCAGCGCAAAGCCTTGTGGTCATGGAAGGCTGAATGCAGATTGGGCAGGAGGTCAGGAGGATGTGTGCTATGTCTAGAAAGGGTATGGGTAAGGGTATGGTATTTCTGAAGTAGGAAACCAAAGTTTGTTGACTTAGCAATATTATCCTACAATGATGGGACTACACACATTTCTAAAGTGGTTGCTCCTCTTCCTCTTCTGTGCCTTACATCCAACAATTCATTTTCAGAAGTTGGATCATTTCATTTTCACCAATGCCAAGTTGCTCTTCCATGAACTGAAATACGAGCCTGGGTGCAACTTGTGTGGGTCAGGAGCTTCAGCCATGCTCCACAAAGCACAGGCTCAGCTGTGCTGAACACTGAAGGCCACGATCTTTGTGACAATTTCAACCTTCTTGTAAAATATTCTTTACTATGGCAGGTTGAAGCAGTACTCACACTTCTGCTTTCCTCTGGTAGTCTGTGAGGGCCTCAGGAAAGGTCACCAAGGCATTGTAGGGCTCTTGAGAAAGTTCTTTTCTACAAGCAGGAGATCCCAAAGATCACAGCGGTGGAAAGGGAGAAGGCAGGCACCTACTGTCACTTTGCTCAGAGAGCAGTGGCTAATGGCTGTAGCTTTCCCTTGCTGAGAGAACGGCTTACATTCCTAACCATACATTTGTGGTAAGTTGGTTTAGACGACAGGATGGGATCCAAGAGAGCTCACCTTGCTTTGATGTGTAGTTTCAGCAGCTGGATTGCGTTTGTTCACGGCTGGTGTTAATTTAAAGTTTAGACATTTTAATTTATCTGTACACTCTCAATGAATGGCCATAGCAGAGGGCTTCATTGTTAGTCACGAGTGTTTTAGTGCTTTCTTACATTCAGATATGCTACTTTCTAACAAATGATACTTTCAATCATATTGCGAGAAATACACCATCTAGCTTCTAAATGCTGAACAAGTTGGTTCACAAGAATCCTCTTCTCCCTGTCCTCCCTACCTCCAGGCCCGTACTCTTTCTGTCATGCACCCCACACCCTCTTCCTCTTCCTCTTCCCTCTGCTGTGCTGTAATGGGGCATGACTCTCTGAGAAGTGGATGCTAAAAGCAGGTGAAATCTTTGTACTGCCCACTGTTGTCACCGCCTCCTTCTTTCATGATCAAGAACAGCTGCAAAGGGTTAATTAAGTATGTGGGTAAAGAAGTGGATATGAACAAGACTCCCCAAATCTGTGTTTTTAGTACAGCTGAAGAAGCTGTAGCTGAGTTCCTGGTGTTGGCAGACACTCTGGTATTTGGCTGTTGCCTTTTCTGCTTGGAGCAGAGCTTTTCCTGTCATGGTGAGGACGATGTCTATACTTGGCTGTGGCAGTGGGGCGGCCAGGGCTGAGTCTGCCAGCCCTAGAAGCTGAACCAGAGGTGAGAGAAGCTGTCTGCCACACAACACTGGGCTACCCAAATGCGGTGGGGTTGTGGAAGCAAACATTTTGTCTTTTTGTATGAGCCAGGGTAAAATTTACACTACCTTCTACTGTATCTCTCTGCCTGTCTCTAAGGTTACACACAAGGGTTTGTAAGAGAGAGCAATGGGAGAGAAGTGATCTCTTCAGCTTAAGGGAAAAACAGGCTCCTGAGGTAGCAGCAGCCTTTGGAGATGCAATTGCCAGCTGCTGGGCATGGGTAGTGATCAAAGGTGGTTGCTTTTTTTGTTCTGCAGATTACAGCATAGCTGGGTGACTTGGAAAACATGCAGATGGGTTGTGTGACAGAAAGTTTTCTTCCTATTTTGAGTCTCTGTGTTCTACCACCGGGTATTTTTCCAGTTTGTCAAGGAAAAATTGCTCATGGGAGAAACAGCAGCTGTAGAAAAGCTCAGGGTAGTGCCACAGGACTCTGATGACGGTTTTACGTGATGGCAGTGGTGTTTGATATATGTAGGATCTTATGTCTCAAAACCCTTTATTTTTCGAAGAAGTTGCACTGCTAATGACAGGTCCCCATGTGTCTGCCTTCTGCCAGTCTTGCTGTCTTTTCAGGCTTGTGTTGGTTTACGAGCATCTGGAATGATATTCTTGGGCATAACAGGGAGTGATGTTTTGCTAAGAAAACAAGTCACAGGCTCGTTGTATCTTTTGCAAAATATCTCAGCCATAGCGTAGTGGAAGCACGGTTGCATCAGCTGGCTTCAGAGCTGGTCTCTATTTTAGGCAGTGATCTCCTTTGGGCCGGGAGGAAATGTGCCTGGTGCCTCTGCAATCTCACCAGCTAATAACCTCTGCCCACCTTGGTGATTATACTTGCAAAAGTGGAATGGCTGCACCTCTTCCCCATTGTAGTGAATGTTCCTAAAATATCTGAAGATACACAAGTGGCTGGGGTGCTCAGACAGCCTTCATAAGACTCTTACTGGTCATGTCATTCCTTTTCTTCCACTTCTCCTGGGAACTTTTTAACTTGCACAAGCAACAGTTTAAAGAGAAAAATTGCCTCTGAATGTTCCTCACCTTCATTCTGAATAGAAAATTTGTGCTGTTCCAGTACTGTAGATAATTTTTTTCTGTGAATTCTGTTGCCTGGAATCGGTCCAGAGGTAAAAACAGCACTCTTCCTCTTGAACCATTTTCACATTACAGTCCCACACTTCCCCAAAGCACCACTAAGCTTCATGAAGTTGCATGTTTAGCAACAGACAGTACAAGCCTGTTGATGTTAGCTGCCACTGCACAGAGTTCCCTGGAGGAAAGCATCATCATTTTTACTCTGTGAGTTTTGATATAACAAACACCTCCTATGCTTCATTTATCTCCTCTGTGAACACCACAAATGTGGACACACTAAGCAGGAGGAGGCCACGAGTGTTAAGAAGCTTGTGTTTGCAACATGCTTCGTAAGAATCACTAATGTTCCAGCTCATTTGGATAAGATAAACATAGAGCCGAATTTGCAATGGGAGTTTTAACCTCTGCAGTGTAATTTTCAAGGAGTTCTGTCTTCAGTAACAGATGCTTCATGTTTCCATCTTTATTGTGAAGTGTCCATGCTTTGCTCTGGGATAAAAAAGCCACATCTTCCACCCCCCATAACAGCTGTTGCGATAATTCCTTCAAGAATCTTCTGCTCGCTTTTTAATGTTTTTTTTTTTTATCTTTTCCTGGAAGATGTGATGGTGTATTGTCAAGCTACATTTGCAGAATGGCTAAAATGCTGTTAGAGCTGAAGAAATGTCTGTCCTTTTCATACTTTTGTCAGAAATGCTTTGTTACTTTTCCTTCATCTTACGGCAGAGGCACTCGGTAACACTGGAAAGGAGTGAAGAAATAATGCAAATTCTGATCAGGTCCAGTGTTTGTGATGTTTTTGTTTTGGAAAGGGTGCTGGAATTTGTCAATAGAACATCTCTGAATAGAAGATTTTTACTAGTTACCAGATGAAGTATTTAATGCTGATTGTAGGAAAAATATATATATTTTTTTAAACAAATAGCTGTATTGTAAAAGGAACCTGTGAAATAACTTTCCAGTTTCTTTGTCTTTCACTTTACCTTAATCTTTGTTCTGACAATCAGAGCACTTTGGGTAAAAAAAAAAAAAAAGATAAAAATTTTAGTTTTCCAAATCCAGAAAGACTCACTTTTGCCCTTCATTTCTGTCATCTACTGAGTGGTTTCTGACTTTTGCTAGAGGCACTCAGACTCCTTTTGCGTGGGCACATGTCAAAGCAGTGAGTTTCCTGGCCAGTGTGTGCCTCAAGCCTGCCTTCACTGGGATATGTTTGAGCTACCTGGATCTCTGCTCTTCCCTGTCCACCTGCATGTTTGTGCTGTGATGAAGCATCCAGGCATGGACTTCTGGGCCCTGCTCCACCTTGGATGCCTGAGAATGATGGAAGATCTCAGAAAACTACCCATGCAGTCCTGTCATAGGTCTTCACTGAGACAGGGACGTGGTGACCTCGTGCCCTGAGATGTGGTCGTAACCCCAGACTACACTGAATGTTGAGTTGGCCATCCAAGCTGGAGCTGTAACCAAAGGCCTTACTCAGTAGGTTGCATACTCTGAAACTGTTCTTGGTTTTAAGGCTACAGACCCTGTGGTGTCTTGAAGTAGATGAGATAATCGCTACTAAAACTCTGTTGTTGACATCTGGGGCAGTTTAGTAAAAATGCTGACACTGTGTTATTCTTTCCTCTCTGGGAGGCTAAGTAGATATTTGTTACCAAGCATTTCCAGTAAATCCATCACCAAAGCAAGTACCTAGGACATCTCTTTGTCATAATCGGATTGTGGGGCAATTAGTGAAATGACAATTGTATAACAATTTTTCCAATACTGTAGTTTTAAATGAAGCAGCTGCAAAAGGCAAGAGCACTGTTCTGATGTCAGTAAATGCTAAGTCATGTGAAAGTCTCAGGAAACCCAGAGTGACTGTTCTAACAGTATCTTTTTTCAATTACGATATCACAAGCATGTTCCCTGAGTGATGAATATTTCAGCAGAGAAAACACACGCACTAAAGTACTCTTAAAATGGCCACAGAGTACCAGATAATGCTATTTCATGTCGACCTCACCTTTATTTTTCAGTGTACAACAGGAACACAAACCATCCTAGTCCTACTGAAAATGAAGCAACATATTCTTTGAGAGCATCCTTTCGGACCTGAGCCCACAGTGATTAGCCACACAAGATTCATGTGAGACCACACTCTGTTCTTAGATAGATGTCTGAGATAAATGTGTGTAATCTCAGGAGAGATGTTTGCCTCACGAGATAATTTAATGCCAAAGCCAGATCCTGGCACTGACAGCACAGATTGTCTATACAGAAATGTCATGTTTAATATAACTGAGATCTCCTGACTCCTTTCACTGTGCTGAAGTGAGCTGACAACAGTATTGGTGTCTTCACATCTTCTGCCTACCTCTTCTGGTGGAGATAGAGAGGAATGGCAGACACATTTATTGAGGCCCATTGGTTAAAACCAATGTCCAATTGTCCAATGACCAATAAGTGAGTGACATTCCTCTGGGATGAATAACAGAGTTAGCAAGGTTTTGTCAATGATGTAGATAGTGGGATGAAGTGCACTTCCTGTGTTTTCTGGGTGACAATAAATTGAGGGTGGCATCACATCATTGTCTACCGGGGAGTAGAACTGCTATTCTGATAGACCTTCCTAATCTGGAGACATGAATTGACAGGACCTCAAGAGACTCAGTAAATAGGAATACAAAGTCCTGCCCATATTACCACAAGGAACAGTATAGGCTGGAGGCCAACTGGATAGAGAGCACCTTTGCAAAAAGTAACCCTGTGGTGGGCAGCAAGCTGGGCATCGATCAGCAGTATGCCCTGTCAGCAATTAGGGATAACCACATAGTGGGCTATATTAAGAAAAGTGTATTCAGCAAATGGAGGAAAGTAATTTTTCTGCTCTGCTCAGTGGATTTGAGGTCCCATCTGGATTTTTGTGTACAATTTGGAGCTCTTCAACATGAGGGAAATACTGAGAAACTGGATTGAGTTCAGCAAGAGCTAGGGATTAGGTTGGAGGGAGTGCTGGAGAACATGATCACTGTCAAGAAAAGTTGAGTTTCTTTAGCCTGGAAGACAAAGCACGTAGTAGGTGTCTAATTTCTGCCTTGGGGGGTTACGGAGGAGACAGGGCCAGGCTTTTCCCAGAGATGCAAACTGGAAAGAGGCAATGGGCATGTGGTGCAACAAGGGGAACTTCTGACTGAACAGTGAAAAAACCTCTTCACTGGAGTGCAGTGTGGCCCTGGGACAAGGATCAGAAGTAATGTGGCCAATCTATGCATTGAGCTTTTCAAAACTTGTCTGGGCAAGGTGCCCAGCAGTCTTATTGGACACTGAAGATGGCCCTGCTTTTACCGTAGCATTAGACCTCCCGGGGCCCTTTCCAACATAAATCATTTTGTGATTCTGTGAGTGTTTGACATGTAACATTTCTTAAATATTAGCATGCTCATATCGTCATTATACTACAGGTACATGGCTTCTCCTGAGGGCTCAGGCATACGGTATTCCTCGTCTAGCCAGATAATGTGCCCTTACTTGTGCTATGTATATAAGGTGCTAGAATAGACCTTCGTACAGGATCACCAGGCCTGTGAAGGAAAGAGGGGGCTGACCACAGTGAGCAAAAACACTTCCTGTAGATCATCTTTTCAAAACGGAGAACAGCTCCTGAGAGGTTATGTATGTCCTGAGACAGCCCACAGACACATGAAGGTTTGACATCCCTTTTTAGTTGGGTTGAAATTGTGTGTACTCTCATGAAAACTTTTTTTTCTGTTTAAAATAAAATTTTGTAAAAATATAATTGATTGATTTCTAAAGGTAAGTCTACATAACATTCTGTAAGCAGATACATGTTCACTCAGTCCATACTCTGAGATAAATCCAGTGTAGAAGTACCACTGAACCTGGAGAATTTTCTATGAAGAGTCATTGGATAGATAGACGCAGGACGTTAACCCAGCCCCAGGACTACCACAATGCAGTTTCAGGCTTCCAGTCAACATAAAAGAAGAAAGTTGATCTCTTTCTTCAAAACCTGACAAAGGCATAGCTTTTCTCTTATTGCTTGAGCAGTCACTACAGTGACTTGCTGGCAATATCTACATGTGCAGTTGTCCTGTTACAGAAATAGTGTCTAAAATGAAGCAATGTGAACCAGCTTCTAAATCACTAATATTCATTTCAGTTTCTCATCATCTTCAGTTTTTGCAGAACTGAAAGTGTCGAGCTGCTACAGAAAGTTGTTGTGGGCCTTCTCTGGGAGGAAAGGGTGAAGAAAACTGGGCAAATGATTTTTAGCAGCACATTTTTTCCACTTGATTATTTATGGATGTATTTTCTTGTTTAGGATTTGCTGTTTATGATTACTTGCTCTTTTCTGAGCTAAAACCTGCTCATTGCAAGTATTTGTTGCTAAAGATTAGGTGGATACTGGTTAATTTAGAGTGGTCACAAGTGGGACACCACATGCTTCTGTTCCACTGTATTCTCAAAATCAGAAATGTAGAACAAACACTTGCCATTCACACTGAACTTTCTGTATATGTTCTTCAGTATTCATGTAGGTCTGGCTCACTCCATGTATGTTCCTGCGAATAAAATGTTTTTTTAAAATATGCAAAGAAAACAAGTATGCAGGATGTATAAACAAAGTCCAAGTTAATTTGTATTGAAGCTATTTACTTGCTCTCTATAGGAAATATTGGTGTCCTGATAAAGAGAGATGAAGGTTTGATATTTAATGTTATTTGCTGTGCTATTAAACATTGTGCAAACTTTGATTCAGCCAAAGGTCTTTCAGGCTGCTGAGAATCATTGGAGAAATGTAAGAAAAGAGAATGAGCTGTTGGAATTCTGTACATAAGCAACATATTATGAACTGCTTACATTTTGGAAAGTGGTTGAAAGAAAGCTTTCCACACACTATACTCTAACAGCATTGTAATTTCATTTGATAAGACTTTGGGTCAATTGATGGCTTTAATATTATGGAAAAGGAGCTTTAGTGAAGAGCGATTTCTGTTGCTAAGACAACCATTTCATGACACTGCAGTATGGCAAAAAATGGACTATTATTAAATGATGCAATGAAATTAATGATCTAGAAGTAACATAGTGCCAGATCATCAGGCAATACAGAATTAAGCCATTTTCCTCAGTCAGCTATCCTGATTTGTACAGGATGAAGATGTAATATGTATTTCCTAAAAGGAGAAAACTGCTGATCTTTGAAGCACTCTATCCCTTGTTTGTAGAGACCCATGGGAGTTTGCTGCTGTTGTTTAAGTCAAAGCTCATGATCTGGGAGTTAGATCCATTCACTCACCTCTGGAAGAAACGTGGAGGAGACTACTGTCTGTCAGGCTTCAATACTCCAGCTGCCAAATGGCAGTGGCTAACCTGTCTTTCCTCTCCTTACCTCCCTTCTCAGGGCTGGAGCTCATCTGCAGCATGGTGCAATGTCACATTAGGATTTATTATCCCATCGGTAGGGTGATAGTGATCCCAGAGATAGTACCGGTATGGTTCTACTTCTCCACCATGAGAATAAATGAACCATATGCAGATGATCATAGCCCAGATGGTGAAAACCCTTATGTGGATAAGGATTGCCTCTGAGTGTCATTCTCATTCACATCTCAGGGTCACAACAGCAAGCTTCCACACAACATCCAGATGAACTTGATCTCTGCTTTCTTCTCTAACCTTTTCTAGGTGTTTTCTGCCTTCCCTGCGTGTTTCTCTTTCCATAGAAAAAATGGCACAGATTATTATTACTATTACTAACTTGACCTTTAGAACAGAACAGAATAGAATAGAACAGCATAGAAGGGAATGGAGTGGAATAACATTTGTTTTTATAGATATGAACTCTCCTAAACATCTACTTGCACTGAAGTTTTCCGTGTTGGGTTAGTCTTAGACCAATTAGTTTATTTCAAGAAAATTTATTTAGACTCAGGCAAGTGATGCCTAAAGGAAGGCATGCTCCATACATCCCAAAATCCAATAGATAGTGGTGGCATTTCATTTGCTGCACTTAATACACCTACTTTCTAACATGCAGATGTAAGTTTAGGAATAGGTATGCCTCTCAAAACATTTATGGGAACTCAGTATTTGGTGACGTTTTAAGCTGCTGAAAGAGAGGATATTGCTGTGGTGTTGAAGTAAGGTTTCTCGACATATTCCATCATGAGGACCTGTTTTAATTTGTTTATAATTTTGTTGTTTTCCTGATGGGAGAAGAGAGAGTGGTGAGGTGCAGGCACAGCTGCCCAGAGAGCTGTGGATGCCCCATCCTTGGAGGTGTTCAAGGCCAGGTTGGATGGGGCCCTGGGCAACCTGATCTCATGCCAGATCTGGAGGTTGGTGGCCCTGCCTGGGACAGGGGGCTTGGAACCTGATGATCCTTGGGGTCCGTTCCAACCCAGGCCATGCTATAATTCTATGATTCTAATCATAGTTATATTTTTCAATGCTTGTTTTAATTCCTCAGACTGGGTTTTTAAATGTCATTTAGTTTTGGAATGAATACTTTAACATGAGCCAATGTGGTGCCCTTGCCACATTGAAGGCTAATGGAATCCTGGGCTGCATTCAGCATAGTGGTGCCAGCAGGTTGAGGAAGGTAATCTTTCCCTTCTGAATATCAGTGATGAGTACTGTGTCCAGATCTGCACTCCCTAGTACAAGAACAACATGGAGCTGCTGCAGAGGGTCCAAAGAAGTGCTACAAGGATGATGAAGGGACTAGAGAACCTCTCTTATGAGGAAAGGCTGAAAGAGCCAGTGTGGATCAGCCTGGGTGAGAGGAGGCTCGGGGGGGATAAGACCACCAATGTGTACAAATGCACACTGAGGGACGGTGCAAAGACAACAGAGCCAGGTGTTTTTCAGTGGTGCCCAGTACCAGCACATGAGGCAGTGGGCACCAGCTGGAACACAATATGTTCCTGCTGAATATCAGGAAGCACTTCTTAACTGTGAGGGTGACAGAGCACTGGCACAGGTTGCCTGAAGAAATGGAGTCTCCTTCTTGGAGATCTCCAAAGGCCTCCTGGATGTGGGCATGGGCAGCCTGCTCTGGATATCCCTGTTTGAGCAGGAGTTGGACAAGATGACCTCCAGAGGTTCCTTCCAACCTCAACTATTATGATTCTTCAATTCTTAGAGATAAAATATGGCAGGAAATGAAGCTGGAAACGTTCAAAACAAACAACTTTATCTCCATTATTTCTTGTTTTTGCTTCTTTAACTTAAGGAGCTTGTCATTCAAGAACATGTATTCATGAAAAAGGGAAGCCTATATTTCAATGGTGAAAGTCTACCCAGAATTGTGGTTTTTTTACTTTCACATGAGCATCAATTTATTCTTAATGAACTGGAAAAGTGGTCTATATCAGAAAGATGTAATTCAGTAATGAAAGAGAAATCAAATGCAAAGATACGGCAGAAGAATAAGAAATGATGTAAAAGTGCTTCAGAAAAGAATTAGCAGATATCATGGCCTCAGGCTGAGTTCATTACAAGAAGTTGTTGTGAAAATGTCAGATTTTGTTCTTGAAGTTATGAACAGGAGTGTAGTCTGCACGACGAAAGTGATAGTTCTCTATCAGTGCTTAATGCTGGTAAGGCTGTGTTTAAGAAGATACAGAGAAAGTGGAGTGAGCCAGAGGAGACTGATAAAGGACTTAAAAAACATGAGCTCTCAAGAAAGAGTGCTGGACTTAGGTTTAATACAGAAAAGGGAGTGCTTGAATAGGACTTGGTAAGTCTTCCGAAGTATGAAAAGATTGTTTTAGAGAGGATGGTCACCAACTGTCCTTTGTATCCAAGCAGAGCAGGGTAAAAAGCTGTTGATTTAATCTATAGGGAGAGAAATAGTGGTTAGCTGTTGAAAGCCTTTTCACATTTTTGCCATCATTAAACACTGTAGTCAAAGAAGTTATTAAGTGGATCTCCTGAGGCGGTGATAAATCTTGTTCTGTAGGAACAGACTGGAAGAGTATCTGCCAGGGGTGGTTTTGGTATCACTGGTTCTGCCATGGGGCGTGGTCTTGTGGCTGTGTTACTCTGTGATTATTTAAGAACACCACAACCTTCCCAAGGCTGTCCTCGATGGTATCTGTAACAGAGGGACTGCAATTTGACTTCTTCCAAAGGCTTGTGTCATGGCACCGTTTATGCAAACAAAAATTGCTTGCTGCAAGTATCATTTCCATTTAAAATCTCTTCACCCTGTTGATTTTAATCCGTAGCAATAGAATAAAAGAAGTCATGTTACAAGTAGAAAGCAGATGGGAAGAAGATGGTCATCGATGGATCAGACAAAAGAACAAAAAGAAGAAAAGAGTGCCTTCCAGCCTGGCTGAGCCTACTTACAGAAAAACCCATCCAACAGCTTCTACAGAGTCAAGACATATTCTAAGACGCAGCTTGACCAGTTTGGTAAGATCTATACGCAGCAAAGTGTGAGTGCAGCCAAAACCCTAGCAGTAGAAAAGCAGGAATTCTGAGTGGTTATTTGCCCTTATTCCCTTAAATAAGGTGTATTTTCTTGTGCTGAGATCTCAACCTGTTTGAATTAGCCCTGCTTGCAACACAGGACTTCAGTGTAATTTAATTTAGTGCTTTAAGTTACTAATCAGATGAAGCTAGCTAAATTACTAACTCGTTTTTCTGATGTATTTTTTTCTCTTATTTTCAGATTAATTTTTACTGACATCTTTCTTCCTAAATATTTTTTTCTTCTTCCTCTATTATATTTTAAAATTCAGTCTTTCTTCTCAGCCTCTCCCACTAAATTCCTTGTTCATCACTACTGTCAACTACTGTAGGATCCACCTACCCAAGCCCACCCAATTGTTAGTCATCTCCCCACCCCACCATCTGCAGTCCATGCCATTCATGGCATCAAATCCCTGCTCATCACATTTCAGTTACACATATCTTCCTTTCAAGGCATGGATTATTTGAATGTTGTGCTTCTGCTTCCTTCTTTCTGCACATCTCTCCTACTTAACCCCATCTCTATCTTCAAAGTTACAAGCTACAGTTAGTGAAATTATATGAAAGACTGGAGGCATATTGCAAAAAACAAGAAATTTGACAAAGCGTTGCGTCAAGATTTGTTGGGTATTAACAGAGATGGTCTAATGCCATGGTGCAGTACAGCTTTCATCCTTCACTTCTGAGGTCCAGGTATACATGTAAGGTAATGACTGCACAGTCCTTCTGTTAATGACTTTTGAGCATGCATTTGTTGCTGTCTACTGTCCTCAGATGAAAGCTGATGACCTGTTCAGGGCATTATCTTAATGAGACATCCCAGATTGTATTTGCATTTTGAGAGACAAATTTCGGCAGTGAGCTCAGAGACCCAAAGGTTTCTGGATGATGATATTTTGGGGCCTGTTAAGCCCTATACTTTGTAAATGTCATTGGAAGTTGAACTCACTGGGAAATGAAGTGCTGGCTACATGTTCTAGCAGTGTAAAAGCAGACAGTGGTGTTTCAAGGGCAAGTGTGAAAGGAACAGGATAAGGAAAGCATGGCAGTGACCTCCTGCAAGCTGCAGCAGGTGAATAGACAGGCTAGGCTGTGGCCTTTTTTGAGGACTGTAAGGGACATTCAGTTGCAGAAAGAGGAAGAGGTGACTAGGGCAGACCTGTCCACCTGTGTAATGGAGCGAGAGTACCAGCATGCAGCAGCAGCCTGATGCACAGCTGCACAGCTGCATGTCTGCAGCATGATGCAGACAAGTACAGATGCAGTCTGCCAGAGAGTCAGGTGGACCAACACATGGTAAGTCCTGATCACTCCACTAACAGCAAGGGAGAAGCTAGCATTGGGTATTTTATGTGATGTGTGTGATTGGTTTCACAGGAGAGCAGAGCAGACTTCCATCTCACTACTCCTTTTCCGTGAGGCAGCTTACTCTGAGCCATATGTCCCATTGTGGGTGCTTGTTCGGCAACAACAGCTCTCCTGGGACATCTTCCCTGTCTGGCTGGGGGCAAAAGCATGCAGGGGCAGCCCAGGTACCTCACTGGGGCCCTGATGGCAGCTGCTCACTGGGGATATTGCTGATCATTACGCAAGGGTGAGATCCTCGGGTTCAGAGAGATGTGAGTTTCGAAAGGATGTGTGGAGCCTCTTTTGCTCTGCTGTCTGTGGGAGGGAGGGTGAGCAAGAGAGAGCTTATTTTAAACCTGAACTAAGTGATTTTTAGCGACTTCTTTGAGGAAAGAAAAGACACGTTCTGTAGTCTTCCTGAGTAATTTAAAGTGACAGAATCCAGTGAGAGACAGCAGCGTTTTATTAGGAATAAAACCCTGAAAAATATCTCACAGTCATAACCCTGAGACAGAAATAGAGGTGCAAAAATTCTGTAGTGTTTTGAGTGGCTTGGTAATATCGGTACATTCAGTCCTGCCTTTTCAAAAATATGCCAGCCATCAACGAGAGAAGGAGTGTGGCGGGTGAAAAGCATGGTTCAATCAAGTGTGGAAAAGCTTTCCCTGAAATTTCTCCTACAGCAAAATCCCCTGAACATCTCAACCTGGAAGAAGTTAGAGAAGGAAAAGAACTCTCCTGCCCACTCCTGTAGTAATACCCAAATCAGAAGCCATTTTCCAAACAATTTGTGTATTTATTGCAAACTATCTTAAAGAGATGCTGCTCATGGGGAAACAGCAACATTTTACAAAGGAAGACAGTGAAACAGAGCACTTTGCAACCTGAGAAGCACTCCGATATGGTTTAGAAACAAGTGCCAGGTACTAAGTAATGATAAGTTACTTATCATTGGTGGGACACCTCACATGACTG
>WBMW01002094.1:184506-207995 GCA_013396635.1 Penelope pileata | reverse complement strand
TTTAAATCTGCTGTTAATGTAATGAATATCCTCTGCTTTGAGATGTGACTTGTGGGTTCACAGATCCAACATTTCACATTCACTTTTTATTCTTTATCTTCTTCGTTAAAGAAAGATTTCATGGAAATGCGCAGCCACCATTTGAATTGATTGAAGATAAGTGAGGGAAGTAGGTACCTCTTAAAATTTCACTGCAAACTAGTATATTGGTTCAGAAGATGCACTTGATTATTTTGGTTATTTTTAAAACAGAATTACTGTGATCACCTATAGGAAAAAATCTCTTTCATGAAATAACTAAATAAGGTTGCATAATTTATTCAAGGTGTTTCCCATGTTAAATAGTGTGTGACGCAGTAACAGCATTTTGCATAATCATGAGCAAACTGAAAAAAGCGCAACAAATACCACTGTCTTCAACTGGTATTTGGGACTCACTCTCTAAGAAATGCTGGAGTTGTTTGTGCCATTGCACATTGAGTATTCCCTCAGTACCCTGGATTAGAGAATCAGTCATTCCATAACAATGATTTTTAAAAATCAGGATAGAACAGCATATATTTTATGGCTAGGAAGAAGAAAGGGTTGTTTGTTGTCATTTTCTTTGAGGTACTATTAGCTAAATCAAAAGGAACTTGATATAAACTTTAAATTTTATCTAACGGATTTATTCTAAACACATTAATTTCTGTAGGCATTTATGAAATGAATATCCTTTAGGGATCTTTTTTTCTGTAGTTTTGCAAAATCTTTGAAGTTTCAAAATAAGTTGCACATTGCCAATACTTTGAAAAAGCTATCCTGCATTACAGATGCAAAACAAAGGATACATGTACAATTTCTAGTGGAAAATAAGACAACATGATGAAAAGAAAAATAATCAAACCAGAACATTTTGGTTTTCACTCAAGACCTTGAAAACATATTTTGGGTATGTTCATTTTCTCTTTCTCAGAGCGGAATGGCTTTTCTCAGCAAGAAATTGCATGTAAAATATCATGGAGATATTTTTTTCAGATGTATTCCCTAGATGGTGTGGAAAAAAGAGGCTACGCATGATTTCAACTTGTGAGTTCTTATGCAAAGCCATGTATGTCTATTTCAGTCAGCAATACTTGGACAGGCATCTTTTGGAATAATATATATATATATTAAATAGTCACAAATTTGTATATTATATATATAAGAATATGTTATATTCTTATATAATAGCAGACTTCTCATATGTCATGTGGAACGAGTACAAGTGCATGTCATAATAATAAAGGTGCACGTAATATACTCATGTTTTGATTTTTAAGCACTGAATTTTTTCAGATGTAATAATACAATTTAACTTGAGCACCAATTTAATAAGATTTAAGAAGGCAAATTGTGACAGTTCCATATATTAATTGAATTGCTATGGGATTATATATATGGGAGTATACTTATGGGATATAATGTAAATTCCTTTGCCTTTAAACAGTTCCATACTTTCAGGGACTCACCAAAGCAGAATACATGCAACGCGTGTGTGTTGGAATTTTTTGTTTGTGTTCTATTCAAAATGAGGCAAAAAATTTATATTTTAAGCAGTTTTGATGCAGTGTGTTGTCTGTTGCAGTTCAACACATACTTTTTCAAAACTCAGTGCACTGTGTACATTCTGGAACTGTTTCTTCCCACTTTTAAGACTAGAAAATATTGATGGAAACTGGGTCATGTAAGTAGGAAAATGTGTTTTGAAAGACTTCCGCTTCATGTGGATATACCTGAAACGAATAACATATGTTTTGTCTTTTTGATTAGCTCAGATTTTTGAAATCTAGGCAGGATCCCCAATCTGAACATTAAAGCAAGATGAGATTTATTCTGTACAATTTCATCATGTTACAGTCTTTGCCATAAGAAAGGAACAGGGAACCTTATGTCATTTTCAGTTCGTTTAATATCTTCTTCACAGGAAAATGCTGCCAGGATATTAAACTCATCTGTTCTTTTGGATAATAAGGATGTAATGTACCATTTTGACCTTTCCAAATGCTGCATTTCAAATTGCTGTTCATTAGATTCTTTTTCTTGATTAAAGTCTCCCTAACCTGTAGAAACAGAATAGAATAAAAGCTAGTCAAGACATAGCATATCAAACATGATCAAAACAGAAACACATATTCATATAGCTCAAGGGCTAGAACAGACATTAACACATTTTATTCTAGATAATTGATGTACTCAGTTGTAACATGGAAGATAAAATGATGTTTATTTAAATTTTCCTCATGACAATTCAGAGTCACGAGCTGAACAGCTTCTATTTGGTTCCAGGTTTGATTATTAGAATGTGAAAGTTTCAGAGAAAATGTTGTAAGAGAACTGTGTTATGACCCTCAAACGAAAATGTAATTAAATGATAAAATATATATGTCTGAGACACAAATTCATCTGAGTTGATTTATAGATTCTTAAATTTAGAAATAGATATTAAGTGCAGAAGAAATTGTACATTATTGTCAAGTCTAACCTCTTGCTTGGCATGGTCCAAAATTCCTCTACATAAGCCTCTATATCTTCAGTATGAGATGTAGTATAGTACATCTTTCAGAAGGATAAAAATTGTTAAAAAACTCCCATTGTTCCTTTTTTTTTGGGAGTGGTGGTGGGAGGAGCATGGAAGTGGCAGACAGAATGGAATTCTTGGTTTCAGCTAATTATACATTCCTTCCTCCTAAATTAAAAAGCTCTAAACTGTCAGAAATACTATTTGCCTGTAGGTAAATAAAGGCTGCAGTCAAGTGACTTCTCGGTCTTAACTAAGTTAATAGACAGAGCTTCTCTTGTTTCTTGCTCTTCATGCATTTTCACTATCCTTTTTTTTTTTTTTTTTTTTGCTTCAAAACTCTTTTTTTGTATATTTTTCTTATTTTCAACATCCTTTTCAACATACCATAATGACACATGGCTTTCCAGTAAAAGTCATACCAATACAAACAAACAATTCTTCATCAATTTCCCATTACTGTTTAAATTTTCTAAGGGTTACATTTGTCTTCAAACAGCATCCAACTATTCAGCTGTTATGGTTTGAGCAGGCAGGCCTGGAAACACCACACAGCCTTTCGCTCACCCCCACCCCCCTTCCCAGCTGCGATGGGGGAGAGAATCGAGAAATAAGGTAGAACTTGTGGGTTGAGATAAAAACTATTTACTAACAGAAAGAGGAAAATAGAGTAAAATAACAGTAATGATAATTATACACAAAACAAGTGATTGTACAAAGCAATCGCTCACCGACCACAACTGATGCTTAGCCAGTCCCCAAGCAAATGGGCCCCCCCAGCTAACTTCCCTTCCTTATATTACATGATGTCATATGGTATGGAATATCCCTTTGGTCAGTCTGGGTCAGCTGCCTCATTCTCGTCCCCTTCCAGCTCCCTGCGTCTCCCCTAGCCCCTTCACTCTCCTGGCAGAGACATACAAATGTCCTTGGTTCTGTTCAGTGCTGCTGGGTGTTATCAGCCTTGCTTTCCTTGTTTTCCAAAACACAGCTTTGTAGCAGACACTAAGAGAGAAAGTTGCAGTTAGAAACTAAGACATCAGCTTATTCGTAGTGACACTGTGTCCTTCTCAAAACTTCTGCTTTTCTGGCTAACTCAGCAGAAAATCAGATTAAAAGCAAAATAAACTACTAACCAAAACAACATAAAAAACAATAAAAAGACACAATCTGTCTGTTTGTATACCACTGAAGAAAAAGTCAACACACTGCTCACTTGTGCTCACAGTTTGGTTTTGCTGTCTGTATATGCCTGTATTACTGGGACTTTCAGTTAGAGGTTTAAGGCATTAGGCTATTTTACTCTTTCTTTTCAATAGCTTATAAATGTAACAGTGAAGTGGTTTTGCCTGTTGTTAACCTCCATCTGAAGAGTCCCCCCCACCTTGGGACTGATATTACAGAATTAAACACATGCTCAGTGGTAAAATTATTGTTAATGGTGCCCTGGAGAGAGAATATTTCAATGCTGGTGTCGATGTTATGATTGTCTCCTAAGGGACTGTGCTGTCTATTAGAGCAATTTGTTAACTGTTGTTTACTCTTTTGTGTCTCTATAGATCAGTAAGCATTGTAAAAGCACTAGGAAAGAATCTTCGTATCAGCACTTACCAAACCAAAACGTGCAGTAGCAAAACTGTATTGTAGAACACAGGAAACAGTCTAGTCTGGGAAGTAAAAGAGGCAATGAATTTCTTTTAGGTGGTTTGAATCACACCCACAAGTATTAAAGAGATGAACATGGGGATGCAGTGACAGGTAACAATTCACTTGGTTCTCTGTAGGAAAACAGATTAGTATCACTAAGAAGAGCAATAGCTTAAAGTTCTGAGTGTAATTCACTATCTTAGACACATTTTTTTTTCCTGAGCCTGAACATTAGTATTAATGAAAACCATATTTCCCTAGAAAAGAAACAGACCTCCAAGGAACAGTTTTAGCTGCAGGTTATACCAATTGGTTTGCACTATAATGTTTAGTCTTGGGAGAAGGCAAGTCATCAATCAGGAAGAGGTTACAATGAAACTAGATACCGTGTTTACTGTTTTCTCACTTTCAGGTGGTACATACAGCTCGGTACCAAGAGGAAGCAGCAAAACCAAAGCAAATAATGTAGGATCTGTTCAAAGAGCTCGTATTCATGTGTGCAGACATGTGGGCGCCCAGACATCAGCACACAAAAGCACGTATATGATGGAAACATGAACTTGCAACCTTTTTCACTGTCTGTATATTTGAAATAGCAATGTGGCATGGCACCATACAATGTCCTGTTCTGCTCTGAAGATGCCTTTGAAACAATAAAATACCATTCTTACAGTATTTTTAATTGGAGGAACTAAAGGCTATAACTGTGAAGTAATTACTGTAGTATTACAATAATTATTAAATATGCAAAATGTAAGAAGATCCTGGAAGGTGTTGTCCCTTCCAACTGCTACGATTCAGCGATTCTGTAAATCTATAAATTTCTTCAAGGAAAAATGCTGTACTACACTGCACACGGGTGCTTTGCCCATCTACATGTGTAATCCAAATCAGTTTAAAGATTATGAATGTTTTGTTCTGAGCGATTATAAAGCCAGCTATCTACAAAATGGAGCAATATGGCTCTTCCTCTTCTCAGAATGAGATTGCAGTCCCATAATCTACTTTAAAAGTGCTACATGGAGAACTACATAAATGCATCATATGGACAACAGGGCTAGGCACTTTCTATTTATTTTTTATTTTTTGCCAAATAACAAGCATACATAAATTTCAGCACCATTGATTTTATGTTTTGTTTTCAAGACACTGCTAAAAATGGGCCTGGAGAATAACAAATGCACAAGTACCATTCAAAATGAGAGTAAATTTTAATTAAATAAACATGAAGAGTTGAGATATGGTATTTTGACAGCATTAACAGGTAACAGCTTAATTTTTCAGGGCATTCTGGCTTTTAGTTAGAAAAATACAATTTAGATAGGAAACTCAGTTTTCTGTCCGGCTTTTAAAGAAAGGACAGGGATTTTACATGGCAGGAGATATGGCTGTATATATGAATGTGTACATGTATATATATTTTTACAAGCTCTCAAATATTTTATCAGTAAGCCAAACTCCAGAAAACCAGTTTAAATTTATCAATGAGTTTCTTCTTTTTCTTCTTTTTTCCTTTTCTTCTTATCCTTTCTTCTGAGGTATATATGTATTACATATGTAGGTTGCTCTGAAAGCAATGTCTCCTATTTATTTCCATGGAAACTACAACAGATATGAAGAACACAATAGCATTATTTGATAGAGCAAATTCTCAATTACAAAACACTATTTTTTTTCAACATAGTCACTGCCATTAGCTATGCATTTTTACCCACGACGAACAAGAGCCTGCATGCTGCAGTCATAAAAATCTGCACCAGCGGAGGTGACCCACTGTCATCGCTGCCACTGCTGAAATGCATCACCCACCACCTCACTGTGCTCACATTCACTGTTTGGTCTCCATAATCATTCAGTAAGTGTTGATGGATGTCAATGACACATCCACACTTCCATGTCAGACATCATTTTGTCAGGCTGCCCCTCTGCTGCCATCTGTGCATGGCAACAAATGTAATGGAATATTTTTGGGAAGGTTCAACCTCTACTGCCATACAATCAACATCCACCTCTGATGTTGCGGGCCAACATATCAAAATAGGAGGCATTACTTTTGGAGCAGCCCTCATAGCAATCAACTTCCCTGATAGCTGGATAGACTGAATTACCCAGGAGGACTTTTCCATACTATTTTTTTTATTGGTTAAAGTTAGATGTAAAGCAAGTTTCTTCTGGGCTGGTTCTTTAAATACCATTTAGGCTTGTCTCCAAATTCACTGTTGTCAAGCCATTAAATCCTTGTGTTGACATTTGTTTCATTCAAATTTCCTTTGTTTTCTGTTGACAATGCAGCAGACACTGACACATTTTGAAAAAAGAAAAAACAGCCATTTAATTCCTAGAGTATTTTTCTTCCCATTGCAGTGCTTATCAAAGTAGCATGCAGATATTCCACATGGATATGGAGAGCAGAATCACACAATGATGATGAAGTAAACTTGCTAACTTAAAATAAAAATGATTACTTTAAATTTCCCAGGTACATTTATGATTCCAAGAATATTCTTCATAGGTTTTTCACCAAAAAATGACTTTAATACTCACAAGTAGAAATGTAAGCAGCAAAACAGGTGAAAAATCCTGATCAGATCCCAACAACGGTGGCTGTGATTGCTTGTATTCCACATTTTGAGAAATGCGAAATTTTTCTTTGCAAAGCGTACAAGTATATTCTACAACAGAAACTAACTCAAAGTTTTGGACGCTCTTTGATTTCAGATAAGAAATCAAAAGGTATATATTTTTTCAACCATATTTGTATTCTTGTGAATTCTGTACAGATTTACGCGCACACAGACACCCACAGCCTGTAGAGAAATGTTTGCAACTCTTATAAACTTTTCACAGATATAATTAAAGAGTATCAGCTCTTAATTTTTGGGCTTTTCTTCAGGTGAGTAAATAACTCAGTGTGACAAAATCTAGAAGGACATGAATTATTTGACAGTAGAATAATAAATTCATGGATCAAATGTCCTGCTGCACAAAATACAAATACACATGCACTGTACCATGTCAATTCTAGAGCCAAGGTGGTAGCCATAGCAAAATATAATTTTCTATTCTTTACTAAGACCTTTCTGGTATGAATAAATGTGAAGAAGAACTGGATTTCCCTTGAATGATTCCAATATATGAGTTATTTCAAATTACTTATGTTAAAAGTTGTAACCACTAGAAATAGCATTTTCTCCTGTTAGAGGTACAAAATTGGTCTCCAACAGATGAAATATACACAGCATGTTATTTAACGTGGCATGAGCCACTTTCCTTTACGTCTGGGTTAAAGTGATGTGAAATTACACTGTATTTTGAAACGGGAAATAGGTGAATATTGACTCTAGGATTCAGAGCATGTTTTTTATACTGACCAGAGTCTTGGATTTCTTAGGACAGGGTAGATATGAAAACAAGAACTATATATTTGCATAAAAAAACTTAATTATTTTGATAATTTTGAATTAATTCAAAATCTAGTGCATAGATCTAATGTTTAGCACCTGACCCACCCTATGTGTTTTACTAAATAACATATTTGAAAAGCTTCCTTTCTTCTTACAGAATAAAAAGAAAACCAATGTTATTAGAAATTACTACAACATGGAAATAGACCATGTAAAGGACTTGTTAAAATGATAAAAATTGCACATAGGGGTATTTTACTGATTTTGATTTTAATTATTTTGTTGTGCTTTTAAAGCATCAATCATTCATACGTCTTCCCTGAGACTCACTTAGAGTTCAAATTATAATTAGAGTACTGAACACAATAGATCTGTGGAATCAAAATAAACAAAGAAACAAACACTAAATAAATTGCATGGACCCTAAATAAGCCTGGTGAATGTGCTGTGAAAGCTAGGGAGAACTCCAGTGTAAATGTGACTGTTTCACTATTTCTTGTCAAAGGCAACCCCAGTGACCATCTCAGGATCCAAAGTGTTTCTGGTTCAGGGGGGTCATTTTCAGCTCCAGTTTGCAGTTGAGAATCTATTACTTTTAGGATCAGAGCCTGCAGGCGAGTTGATCTGGAACACTTGCTTCCTTGTCCTCTTGCTGTGGGGCTGGAGGAGCCCCTGCAACTTCTAGAACACCTGGTATGACATCAGAAACAGTGGCTGGAGTTGGGCTTGTCAAGAAGGCCCCAATAAAGACCTGATTATGAGTTCTCCCACAGGGATCCATAAGGACTAAAAAGCACAGCATAAAATAGAATGGAAAGATTCTTTTGCCCCAGTGGAAGTTTGCTTTTGCCCCAGCTTCCGAGAACTACCAGCTACAGTCTAACATACTTCTCCAATTTCAGTGTGCTCTCCACTAGCACTGTATTTAATTCCCCCCAAAACAAAACAGAACAAAACAAAAACGAATGAAATATCTCAATCCTGTCCAAAAGTAAACTGTGCCGGAAAACGATTTCAAACTTTATTCGTCCAGCATTAGAATTTAATCAGTTTGCTTGTAGACATATCTTTAGTTTGTACAATGGATTATTCTGCATGTCTGCATTCTCCATTTCATATATATATACTTCAAATATGAAAGACAGCAGTTCCAGATATGTGCTAAATTTCAAAGATTACTGAACATTTAGTCTCTAGTACAGCGGTATGCTAAAACTTTATGCATGTAAAAATCAAATAGGTTTCAAAAATAGTACATTATAAGTTTCATATTTTCTTGACTTCTTCCTGTGTCAGAACTATCTACTCCTTTAAAGAGAGAAAATATATATATCCTTTAATTTTTGTGATTCTTAAGAGTATAAAATCTCAGCTGCTTCATACTGTATCATATCGATATAGTATTGAATTGAAGGCTTGATTTTAAATCTCCTGAAGTCCTTGAGTCTCAGTGAAAGTTTGGATTGACTTGAATTTGATCACCTCTGTCCTTTTTAGTTACTACAGCAAATAGCCGCACTAAGTTTCCAGTCCTGGATAAAAAAATGCCAGTCATGTACATAACACTGAAAGTGAAAAACTAGGCACTGAGAAGTGAACAACAAAGAATGAGGCTTTCCATTTTTTGTTAATCCAAACATTTGGGTTTCTGATTTAGGGATTATGGCTCAGCAGATGCCAATTGTTTACATTTCAGAAAACGGCACCTCTGATACATATGTAGGGTTCATCCTGAAGTAAGTCTGCTTGATCTCTGTAAATATTTGGAGGTGATGAGCTACTTTAGTAGAATTAATAAAAATCATCAAGATTTTTACTGGTACATAGATTATATCCCAGAGAACACCATTGGAATGACTTGATGTAGCCCATTTAATAAGTCATTTGCTGTGCTCTTCCATTTAGCACAGCATAATTTTAGAGACAGATCTAATAACCTTAACCCCAATGATTAGACTCACTGAGATGAACAGGATTTCTCATTACTGTAATAAAATATATTTTTTATTTTATTTTATTTTTCGTTAGCCTGACACATGAAACTTCATTACAGGTGGAATTGTATGTAGTTACTCAGAGTACTGAAGCATCTCAGAAACCACAACAGGTAATAACTGGTAAATGCTACTGATTTAAGAGATCTTTTACAGCTTATGGTAAGTCAGCCCTTTGTGGTTTCAGTACAAAGACTAAATGGGTTTTCAAATACTTTTTTCAGGGTTTTTACGTTTACTGCATTTAAATGTCCTTTGCTTGGGTCAGTATCATTCAAATCTTCTAAAGTACGTGCCTAAATACATTACTATTTACGTTTCTGTTGCCATTCACTCTTCTTTTGTTCTTGACAAAATCAAGTTTTATTGTCCCTTTTCCAGATTCTCACTGAGAATTAGCTGTGCAGACAAATTTCCATGTTATGGAAATACCTGTCCTTTTGCTGTTAGGACAGGCATATGCGCAATGGCAGCACAATGTTCCGCCATTGTATGTGAACCTCTGAAACATATACATAATGGTCTTTGAAGTAAATTGTTTGTCACAGTGTTATTACACTGAGTATGAGCTAGAGTTCATTCTGCCAGCTGAATTGGCAGACACTGGGGTGAGCTGAATGCTTGTCTACACCTCACAGATACAAGAACTGTTTTTAACTCGAAAGTATAGTTCTGAATACACCAAAAATACTGCATATTTAAACACAAACAATTTCTGTGGTACAGACAGGGTAAAGCAGCTGAGAAAGAGACCTGAAGCACGTGAACATTGGACATAGATAACATTTTTCTATCTAATTCAGAATGCTTTTTCTATTGTTGTCATGATATGATACATCAGAAAAGGCTGCAAATGTCTCACAGTCCTTGTACCCTGTTCTGTGGTGCTATGCAGAGATAGACTTTCTGATTTTAATAGACAAACAGTATAGTACTTAAGAAGTAAAAATGCTTTCCACTCAGCTACGAATTAAACATCCAATCATTATGAGAAATCTTACTTTCTGTACTACATCATTATTGTCAAGTCTTAAAAATCTCTCTGGACAAAGATTGCCTGTGAGAGGATAAGAAGCTGGATGAGATTCTGATAACAAGCCAGAGGAATTGTTAAGCCATTTTAGAAGATTAATATTGCAACGCCTTGGTATTTGTATCAAGATTGAGATTAAAAACACTTTAATTACAATCTTAGAATATGGTTGAAAGTGTAGTGTCAAAATAGGAACACAAAGACATAAATACTGTAGGGAATCTGCTTTAGCATGGGGGTTGGACTAGATGATCTCCAGAGGTCCCTTCCAACCCCTACAATTCTGTGATTCTGTGTTTGTGAAATAGGATAGATTTGAAAAGACTGACCAAAATCCATTTTCATCTCCTAGAGGAACCCTGGTGTTAAGCTCTCTGTTGTACATTTAAGATTATGAAAAATTCTAAAGCAATGTGACATTTTATTAAATAGAAAAAATAAAAGGAACGTATATTCTTATGGTAAAAATTGTTCATCAAATTCCTGAGACAAGGGAGGAACTTTACCTGTTGACAGTTATGCCTCATGGGGACCTGATCACTACTGAGCTGCAGTTACAGATGCCTGATATTCCTAGTTTTTCATCTAGCTCAGGTTTTGGCACTGGTTATCCAAGAGGTCCCTCTTTGTGCATATCTCCCTTCACCTGGGGAAGGTTCTCTGTTTATGAATGTAATTGCTCCCCAGTATAAAAAACACAGGGACCTCCTGGAAAGAGTCCAGCGGAGGGCCACAAAGATGATAAAGGGCGTGGGGCATCTCCCTTATGAGGAGAGGCTCAGTAAGCTGGGTCTGTTCAGCCTGGAGAAAAGAAGGCTAAGAGGGGATCTTATTAATGTCTATATAAGTATCTAAAGTGCAGGAGGCAAATGGACATGGGGAATCTCTTTTCAGTGGTGTGTAGGGACAGGATGAGGGGAAATGGACTAAAACGGGAGCATAGGAAGTTCCGCACCAATATGCAGAAGAATTTCTTCACGGTGTGGGTGATGGAGCACTGGAACAGGCTGCCCAGGGAGGTTGTGGAGTCTCCTTCCCTGGAGATATTCAAGACCCGCCTGGACGCCTACCTGTGCAACCTGCTGTAGGGAACCTGCTTTGGCAGAGGGATTGACTCGATGATCTCTCGAGGTCCCTTCCAATGCCTGTGATTCTGCTCACTTTACAAAATCCACTGTGCTAAAGCAGAACGTGAAGGTACAGAGCACTCATAACACATTCAGTGTTTGAAACTCTGATGTCTCTAGTCTTTAACCCCGTAAGAGTACGATTTTGGGTTATTACTTATTTAGATAAACACTACCAATTCCTTGCCTACTTTAATATTCTGGAAGATGATGCCCATATTACTAGCCCCTACTTGACCACTGCTTAAAAAGAAAGAAGTAAATCAAAAAGCTAGGTTCAGTTTGGAGGCTTTGACTTCACATAAGTACAATGTTAAAGCTATACAGAGTGCAGTCTGTTGTCCTGGCAAGGAAGCTTCCTGTGTTAACATTTACTTTTCTGCACAGATATAGGCATAGGAGTTTACAAGACTGGCTCCAAGTCATCATTTTAAATCTGTGCTGTTATCTGTTTTCACAGCAACTGATATTCCTAGACTGCTTTATTTATCTTTGCAGCCACTGTTAAGATCCACACTACAGCTCTGCCCAATTTTCATTTGACTGTCCTACGCATCATCTGAGAATTATAGCTTTTTATTTTTCTCAGAAAAAACATCTATCATCTTCTCTAGCTTTGTGTCTCCATTTTCAATCTTGAGATTCCTGCCCTTCTAACGGTCCCTCCACTTTCTTAGTACAGTTATCTAGGAGGTAACTAAAAGAATCTACTTGTACTCTGGAATTTTTGTCCTAGCTGAAATACTTGAAGCTGTGATTATCTTCTGAAAGTCATTTACGGTACCATCTATGTTCGAAAATATTTTCTTAAAATGGCAAGTGTAAAATACATTAAGTACTAAAAGACATTCAGAGCATGTAAACACATTCGTGGAGATGTATGAGGGCTGCTCCAACAGTAATGTCTTCTATTTAGTTACCTTGGCCGATGATATTAGAGGTGGGTTTTGGTGGTATGGCAGTAGAGGTTGAACTTTCCCACCAATATTCTGTTCCATTTTGCTGCCATGCGACAGATGGCAGCAGAGGAGCAGTCTTACAAAATGGCATCTGACATGGAAGCACATATGAAACAAAGGCACGGAACTGAATTCCTCCATGTAGAAAAATTGCACCCATTGATGTTTATCAACACTTGTTGAATGCACAGTGAGGAGGTAGATGGTGTGTTTTTGCAGTGATGACAGCAACAGTGGGTTATTGTTATGAGTGTGGTGTGCAGGCTCCTGTTTATCGCTGGCAAAAATGCATAGCTGATGGTGGTGACTATGTTGAAAAACAGTGTTCTGTAGCTGACGATGTGCTCTATCAAATAGTGCTATTGTACTCTTTGTATCTGTTGTAGTTTCCATAGAAATCAATAGGAGGCATCACTTCTGAAGTGATCTACATGCATTGAATGCTTCTTTACATAACAATACAAGATCAGACAGTGGACCTTGATTTAATGCTATCTATTTGTACTGTAATATTAATCAATCATGCTTCCCACTATGATTTCTGCCACTTTTAAGTTACAAAAGCCCACCTTCACTAAAGTTGCTTTAGTACATGTATGTGCAAATCTCACATCATCTTCATATGGAGAGTGATTAACAAAGGTAACAGAAAGGACAGGAAATGGCAGCTGAAGTACTCTTTCAGTGTGTGGGAGATTATACGAATTTCAGAAGAGAATCTCAAAGGCAATTTTGATTTTGCTTTTCTAGCAGTGGAAAAGCTGGCTTCTAAGCGAAACCCTGAAGAAAAATTCCACATGCTTAATGACTGTTCCATTGTGCAATGTGCAATATGGTTAAGTTAATGCCCAATTTTAGACATTTCTGCACACTGAAGTTCAAAGTCGACATTTTAATCCTAAAGTCAGTGGGTATCTCATGCATCATCCATCCTTACCCCTGTACTATCAGACAAACAGAAGGAAAGCAGGTGATGGTGATGTTAATTGGACTAGGAAAAAGCTAAAAACCAAGGAAGGTTATGATGGGAGAGAGAAGTCTTTCAGTAGATTACTAGAAGGGAGAAGCTGCAAAAAACAGTCACATTCTTCTATGATCAGAAGAGGCTGCACTTATATGGGACATTAGAAAAACAGGTCCTACATTCTCAAATAGCAGAAGGAAAAAATAGTAGAACTGTGGTATCACTTGCTGGGATGAATGAAGGGGCAACAATTTATGCAAAAGATTGCATCAGTCTATCCCACTGATAGACTTGCTGTCCCATCTGATTTTGTAAATTGAGAGTGGCTGCACAGAATAACTGGAAACACTCTGCCCTGCTCTTCTCAGGGTGTACTAGAAAGAAACTGCATACATTCTGTCATGGCTGTATTTAATTTTTAGCTCTCCCAGCTCAGCACATCTTTCACAGCACTCAAAGGACTATTTGGATAGCCACAGTGATCCTATCTATGTGTATTTATTTTGCTCAAATAGAGTGGGATAAGATGCTCTCACTTTTCATATTTAGGGATAGTCTTTCATATCAAGAGCTCCCAAGGAAAGAGCTGGCATTCCAAGCTGGTTTTAGCTACAATAACTTGTTGCTGTAACACATTGCTCTCCATCAGCTGCATTGGCCTTTCCTAGAACTCATGCTGAGAAGAGGGCATATGAACAGTGCAGCGTTTACCAGTTTCTGTAGAACTGTTTCATTTCAGAAAAAAACTGTTAAAAAAGGTGGATTTTTTTTTCCCCTCTCATTTCCCTGCTCACGTACCTAGTTTGAGGTTCAATTTATTCTTCAGAGAAATCTGTACGAAAGTAGGCGTACACAAATGAATCACCAACAGACTTGCCAACATATTCCCATGGCACATCTAAATGCTACCTGTGTAGTAGTTCAGAAGAGCAGAAATAATAGTAAAAGAAAGGAGTAACAGAGGAAAAGTATGAAGATTTTGAAGAAGGTTGTGAATGCACAAAGGAAAACATCTCTGGTCAGCAAAAGTATCAGTGTTAGTGATAAGGCATGAAGCAAAAAGTATACCACTTGATCTCCAGGCAGCAGGTACTAGACTGGAAATTAGAACCTTTTTTTTTTTGTTGCTTCTAAGCGACTGGCATCCAATTGAAAGCCACCAAGGGACAAAAACCTGGTATCCAAGGTGCTTAAAAAGAGCCACATTTCAAGTGAAGCTGTTTTCTGAAATGCAACATTTTTTGCTACTTTTCAAGGCAGAGCTAGAAGAGAAACACTCCACGTCTTCCTCAATAGCTTTTTTATTAGCAACTCTGATATACTCGATTTATTGTGATAGAAAAAAAAGGGGGCGTTAATTTGCTATGCTGCTTTGAACAACCAGTGACTTGCAAAACTTAGATAAAAGCCATTGGTTTAGTCATTCACTAGAAAGCTTTAGAAACATCTGTTTGCTTCTGCAGGAATGATAACTGCCTGGAGATTCAGTGATTACTTCAGATGTTAAGAACAAACAGTGGTACCTCTGATGAACCTTGTGCACACTAAAAAAAGCTACAAAAGTTATTGAACTGCATAGTATTCACGACTAACCTGGAGCAGATTTAGAATCCTTTCCATGGGAATAAAGGAATGAATGGAGAGCAGTTAACAGGATTAAAGACACTGTGCAGAGACATGAAGCATAAACCCAAAGTTAATGACTTGTGATCTCTCCTCCTCTCCATCAATACTGTTTCTTCATTCCTCTTTGGTCTGCATAATTCAGGTATATTCTTCTCTTCCACCAGCGCATAACCCTGTTTATGTATCTAGTCTTTTCCTTAAAAGCTCAGACAATATTGACAAGGAAACAGCAACGAAATATGTTGTACGTGTAGATTAAATGAAAAATGTTATGCCCATCCACTAAAAATGACTCCAATTTACTTTCTACAGCTTTCTTTCAAGCACCTCAAAAGAAGTGATGCTGAAACACGAGTATTCTTCTAGGATGTTCACTTCTTTATCTGATATACTGATTTTCAACATCTGCATCAGTGTTCTGATATTGCAAAGAAGAAATGTACTGTTCTTTCCTCACTTGCAGTATATTTCAAGGTGTCTAATAGATTCCCAAATTTTGGAACCTGAAATTCATGTGGTTCACTCAGAATGTCAAATCCCTGTCCAAGGATGCAAGGGAAGATGACAGCACACTGTCTTAGTGCTTTCCCGCTAGCAAATTGCTGGCTCCTGCACTACAGGAAAAAGTTTCAGTTCTATAGGAACTCAAGAATGAATTGTGTTGAATTTGACTGTAGGTTCGAGAAGAGTCACAGAGGAAGGAGGGACATGCAAGGCCATAAACTCATAGACCTGGTCAATGAAAGTATGCAAGTCTTTGTAAAAGCAGAATGCAGATATGTTACCAAACGCTATATGCTCAGACTTTTGACTTGGCCTGTGTAAGCGCATATATATCTCAGAAATCCCTAGTTAAAAAGAGCCAGTCACCAACTTTCCTGCTGAGCTATGGTGTCTCTCTAGAGATCCTTATTCAATTATTAATGCATCTGCTGCTAATTTCATCATGCAGCATGTGAATTTGTCTTTCCACATTGAGTTCTAAGAGAATTTTGTAAGAAATATAGAACTTGTCAGCACATGAGAGTCAACACATTACTGCTGTGCTGCAGCCATTTATAACAAATCTAAAATGAGCACTCACTTGTTTGGCATTAATTTAATGTCCCACTTAGCTCCTATCATACGTAAATAGCTGCTTCATCCATTTAAGCATTTCTATTCGTGCACATAATGAAGTACTCTGTACCTGTCAAGTAAGCAGAATTCATAACTGAAATAAGAAATGGATGAAGAAATTCAATGTTATCAGTATTAAGGCTTCACAGGGGCAGCACCATATTTTTTCTGGCCACAGGTATCTCACTGTGAAGTTCACCTTTTATCCTATGCTGCAGAAAGCACATGAAGATGTGACATGCATACACACTAGTGTGGCAAAAATATTTCTGAAAGAAATATCTGTTGACCGCATGGCACAGTTAACAACAGCTGCAGTTGTCAAACATGCTCAAAATAAAATAAATTAGCTAGCCAGCCTCTTGGTATTTAAATGTTCTTTATGTTCTCTGTTTTAGAAAAACATAGTTTAATTTTAAATGGCATTCTGGTTATGATCATCCTCTCTTGAGGAAATTTTTTATGAGAATGAATGGAGATAATGACTACCATTAGTCACTGTCATTAGCGTAAAACATTAAAAACTACAATATTTATAACAGGCTATGACATGACAATTAAAATATGACTTTCTATCACTTGTGTATGATTTGGCTACAGCTGGTTGTTATTTTCTAAAGTTAAAATGATAGAAGTCTGGTAATGGTATATTTAATAGCGTGTTCATCATCAGATCTAATTGTTTTCCACCACAGGGTATGAAGCTTTATGTCCTCTATCAACCCAAAACAAACAGCCATACTGCTTAATGGTTGTTCAATTAATGTTTATGGTGCTACTTTCATAGCCTGAGTAACAAGACAAACTCCCAGCAGCGATTTAAGAACCTTGGAAACTTGATGGGAATCCACCAATATCAAGCATTACTAAAATACCTATAGCATCCTACACCTGAGGTTGTGAAATAGAAGACATTAGTCAGCATTAGAAAATTCTTCCAGGACAATGGTATAATTGCCAAAGGAGACTTTCATGTTGGAAAAGACTGTTGAGTGACTTCAGGTTAGCTGCTTTGCAATTGCTGCTCATGCTGGGTTAAAACAGAGAAGACCCGTTCATCTCAAGTCATGTAAAGGTCAGACTCCATTGCTCAAACTGCAAAGTTATTCCTCTGAGAGTGATTTACCCTCAGTAACCTAGATGCTCTCCACCTACTCATATTTCTTTATCGTATTTAGCAGAGCTCATGCTGATTAAAAGGAAAGAAGAGTTCAAAGACAGGTTTCTCTTTTACTGCCTTGGTGCATATTAATTTGTATCTCTCCCTTTTGTACATAGCCTGTAGAGAGCAATGTAAAATTGCTGTAAATATGTTTTCACTGGAGAGCTGCCATTGTTCTAATTTACTAAAGTCAATGATTTCTGGCTTCTGCTGTTAATTGTATATAGCAGTAATATATTCATTCAGACCTTCTCATTTTAATTCAGACTACCTGATCTCTGGCTTTTAATGATGTATTACATGCCTGTACTTCTCTGACACCTAGGCAATTAATCACTGATACTCCTCAGTCCCCCAAAGTAGCCAGACAGAGTTAGATAAGAAAGAACTAGACTTGACGGGTGGTGGAAATTTCTTTTCAGGACCTACACATTTTTTCAGTCCTTAAACCCTACTTGACACTCATTGTTGCAAATATATTTTAATAGAACTGCCATTATCCTGCCTCTCCTTCCACCCTCCCCACAGTTTTAGTAGATCAAAATGAGGTACATAAACAGGGAAAAATGCTCTAGGAAGTTTAAAGGCTGTCAAGCCTTTCTGGCAACTTCTCTCCAAGAGCGCAGGTGAGAAATGACAAACTTATCACCTAACTGGTTGATGTTTCAAGCTAACTGCTTTTGATTAGGAAGCAATGAGCCTTCCATTTTGAAGTTCATTTTGTCTTTCATAAGCACCTCTTCACTGAAATTATGCTGTTGAACAGATTTTAATTTGATTAGTTTAATGCTACAGTTTTATTATTTGTAGTGAATACAGGCTTCTCTTATGATGTTACTAAACATTTAGGAATATTTCAGGATGGCAACAGACTTACTGTTATTTCTCATGTGGTATTACTTCGGGTCTTTTTTAATCCAATAATAATATATTTGAATAAGCCTGCCTGCGTTGCTGTTGCTTGCGCTCCTTACGTACTCACACAGTACTCTGGTCCATTGGGAAGAATAAGATGAAACACTTCTGTCTACTGAAGGACAAAATGCTGAATCCTCAGTGAGAAAATTGATCTCAAATTTAGAAGGAAAGCTAGTGTGAAAGCAACAGTTAATGCAAAACTCCTGAATTAAATCCTGTGCTATATATTTTGTGATTGATATTTTCTGCAGCTAGTGCTGTGGAAGAGCACAGCCACCACGAGCACATGCATAAACACTGAATTGCTCTTTCAATGTCATATAACTTCAGAAAATGCAATTCAAATGGCCTGGGAATCTTGATACACTTTCATTTTCTGATATCCTTCCAGTTATATGTCCTTCTATATGATTATGTAACTTCCAGCGATCTGCGCTTTGGACCTTGATAAAAAGCTGTTTCAAGTCTGAAGAACACAACTTCTTGGTTGGTCATCTTAGACACAGAGGAGGAGAATGCATTTAACTATATTCTAATGCTGAATGGATTAAGTTGGTCAGGTCAATAAATGTTAAAAATAATATTTGAATTTGAGAGGAGGGAGAGTTCAAGGCATAGCCTACAGGGTAAATTAAACTCTAACTAAGCATTTATTAACTCTGTATCAGTGTTCTTACCGAAGAGCTCTTACTTGGTTTTACATTCTGTGGAGTGGTTACAGAGGTAGCTGCAGGACTCACCAAGAAGATCTATGATTAACCAGTAATTTGATGTATTAATAATATGGTCCACAATGTCTTAAATCTATTAGCTTCAGGCTAACAATTAAAGCTATTAGTGAAATATTAATGTAATATATACATCTTCAGTACTTTTCTGTATTTCATTGACACCAGCTGGCTGTCTCATGATTTGTAATATATTAATTTCCACAATATCTGTATAAAGGTGCAAGGGGCTCAAAAGGTGTTTTGAGTGAGAATATTTTGATCTTTGTAAGCCAGTGAGGAGTCCTGTTTTTTTGATATCCTAAAGCTGAGGCTAATGAAAGCAGCAGGCTACTCAACACTTCTGAAAACAAAGATGTGTATTCAGTGCTGAAATGATGTTTAATCTATGATGTTTAAAAAATTGTTGAGGGTCATCAACTGATGTCTCATAAGAAATTCCCATTTATATAATGAACAACTCACGAACAAAGTTATCAGAGTTAAAAAAAAAAGCAAAGTTTGTAGAAGATAAAAAAAAAAAAGTTCTGGGAAACTCCATAGGCCAATTTCCATTAGTTGAATGCTGAAAGTGGGAAGCTTTAAATGAAGGCCTTGAATGACCTCTTCTATCACAGCAAATCTCTTGTGCATGGAGCTGTGCTTTTCTATACTTCTCACTCCATAGCAAAGCATTGGGCACAGAACAGGATTACCCCAAACTCTAAGTCAGGATCTAAGGACAAGCATAAATGTCAGATCTTGTGTACACAATTTAATTAAAGAAATCTAGTTAATATGATACACGTAATCTGTAGCTTTTAATGTAATTATCTCACACAACTGATATTTAAAAATCCTGTTCCTTAAAAGTTTAATTATTAAAATTCGGATTAATTTCACCTCTACTCAATTATCTAAAAACTAGAAAATCCTTTTCTAAACAGTAGTGTGCATTTCATTACATTTATTTTTGACAAATCTTTAAAGGTGGGCTAAATCACGCTACATACCTGAACGTCTTTTCTACATTGAGTATAGATGGAATCTCAAGGAGAAATTTAGATATGACACACAACTCTGAGGCAGCTAGAGCTGGTTTGTGGAATCAACTCTAAGACTTCTGTGTTGTTGCATTCTACTATCATTTTTTAATATATTATTTATACACTATTTTAAGAAAAATGCATTAAAATGACAAGGAAAATAAAAAAATTCTGTCCCAAGGACATAATATTTTTTTTTTCCTATTACTTTGTATTACGTGTAGTAGTGTTTAGCAACAATTCCTTGTGATGGCAGAATATTGTATAAAAATCGACCCCTGGATTTGTAAAAAATAAAAATAAAAACAAAAATAAAACATTCACAACAAATTTCTGATATTTTATATTGGTTTATTGATTGGGCTTTTGCTGGAATATAGCGTGCACCAATTCTCAAAACAATGTTTCCATTTTCATGGAAACTTTTCAATCAAAATAGTTACTGTACACATTGACTCATAATACAACCATCAAAATGTCAAAACCCAATAGAAATGCAAATAGAAATATCTACATTTTATGGATCCACTTTACAAAAGCAGAGTGTCTCCCAATAGAAATGCAAATAGAAATATCTACATTTTATGGATCCACTTTACAAAAGCAGAGTGTCGCTATGCCTTGCTTCTGGTCACATTAATATTGAGAAAAAGAGCCAATGCAAGAGATGGGAAAGAAAACACACTCGGTGAAGTAAAAATTAGTTATATGAGTGAAATAACATGGTCTAGACCAAATTTTGAAGTAATTGTGGATGTCAGAACAAAAAATAAGACCTAATTCTCCATTAACATTTGACTCACACCATGAACCTGAAAAAGAAACATAACATTGGAAATGATGCTTTTCTCTCCATGATTACAAAATGAGTTTTGATAGAATCAAAAATATTTGAAACAGGTCATATTTATCTGCAGACGTGTTAGGGTCAAGAAGTCCTTAGAAACTGTGAAAACCTCCCAGGCCTTGTGGTTGCTTATCTCCAAAATATCTACTTGGCTCCACATGACTAACAGAACCAGGCATACTGTGCAGTAACCGCTCACTGTGCAGGCCTCTAGTGTCCCTGCAACAAAGTACATCATTGGGGTTGTTAAAAGGGGGAAATGTGGAAACGGCATCCAGATCTTGCCTGAATGAGGTATGTAAGTCATGCATATTTTTGGATCAAGCTCATAAAACTGGAAAACAACATGTCATATTGGAAAGGGGAATAGATGAAAATCAAGAATGTCAGAAAATGTAAAGAAAGAGAGGCAGATGAACCTTGATATTTTATGAATTCACCAGTGAAAATAAAATTAAAATTACCTTTGCTCAGGGCATTACAACGTTAAAGATTTCAGAAGGCAAAGTCTTCCTGTGAGTACTTCAGACTGTAGAGAAAATCTAAAGCAAGGCACAGTCCGGATTTTGATCACCATTTGTCAAGAACAAATCCTAATATAGTATGGGGAAAAAAATGTCATCACTTTCCAGAACACATGATGGCAAAGAATGGAGAGTGCTGTAAGAGGACTTCATGCTGTCCTGTACTGCAGGGAACTGTTTCAATTCTGTTTTCTTCAGTACACTGACAAGGAATGAGGAAGGGGTGATGGTTGGACTGGAGATATGGGAAGTGATAGTATGTACAGGATTTACATTACTGCTGCCATGATCTGTAACCTGCCAGAGGAGCTGCAGAGTAACTCTGTATTAGCTATTGATTCCATTTTGTCTGGTTTCCTGAAAACCCTGGAGTTTGCTAGCTACCATCATCAAAGACTGAAAATGCTCTTCAATTTCGCATACTGCTTGCTGAAGAAACAAGTTCATTTCTAATAACAAAATGCAATAAATATATATACTTATACAGCTATAAATAAGCTTATTACATAGACACAGAACTTCCTCATAAGTATTAAGTCCTGTAACTAGCGCTGTTCCCCAGGGGTCGGTGCTGGGTCCGGTCTTGTTCAATGTCTTCATCAACGACCTTGATGAGGGGATAGTGTCCACCCTCAGCAAGTTTGCTGATGACACAAAGCTGGGGGGAGTGGCTGACACACCAGAAGGCTGTGCTGCCATTCAGCAAGACCTGGACAGGCTGGAGAGTTGTTGAACCTGATGAGGTTCAACAAAAGCAAGTGTAGAGTCTTGCACCTGGGGAGGAATAACTGCATGTACCAGTACAGGCTGGGGGATGACCTGCTGGAGAGGAGCTCTACAGAGAGGGACCTGGGGGTCCTGGTAGATGACAGGTTGGCCATGAGCCAGCAGTGTGCCCTGGTGGCCAAGAAGGCCAATGGGATCCTAGGGTGCATTAAAAAGAGCATTGCCAGCAGGTCGAGGGAGGTGATCCTCCCCCTCTACTCTGCCCTGGTCAGGCCTCAGCTGGAGTACTGTATCCAGTTCTGGGCTCCCCTGTATAAGAAAGATAGGGACCTCCTGGAAAGAGTCCAGCGGAGGGCCACAAAGATGATCAAGGGCCNGGGTTGGACTCGATGATCTCTCGAGGTCCCTTCCAACCCCTGCAATTCTGTGATTCTGTGATTAAGAATGGAAGATCTAGGAAATGCTAGATATATCTTTTAAAAAGTGATATTAGTTTCTTTAGACATGTACATGAGGACATAGCCTTTAATTATAAAACCCCTTCCTACATTTTTCTACAGAAGACCTAACTCATTCAGAATATGAGGCTGAAATAAATATTTTTATCTGTCTTAAACTTCAGTAATATGGCGTAGGATTGTTTACTTTCCTACAGCTATTCATTGTCCATCATTTGTAGCAATGATACAGTAACTGAACCTTAAAAGCATTGATAACTGTATGTTCAGAACAGGAAGGTAGCTTTTTCTAGATAAACAAATGGAGAACAGAGGGAAAAAAAAAAGAATTGGCAAAATATTTTTAACAGCCATCTCAATGAGTTACCCCATACTAAGAGGAGACAATTTCCCAGAATATTTGGCAGTTTTAAAAGCTTTTTGTGTGTTCAACATGCTGTATAAACATAGTTTGATTATTTTTATATTACTTCCGTGAGGAAAGTGATTAAACATTGGCTTTCTTTGCCACAGAAAGACAGCGCAAGAACTTAAATGTATTATCCAACTATTCTGTCTCAAAGTTTCATGTCTCACAGGTATCAGTGTGTGAGCTCTTCCAATGGCAAACCTAAGGTGAACAAATTTAAAATAATCCTCTTTTATTTAATAATAATAGTAATAATAATAATAATAATAATAATAATAAT